>JABFEV010000210.1:0-35894 GCA_013618395.1 Fusarium domesticum | reverse complement strand
ATGCTTAGATCAGCAAGAAAGGTACTTTATCCAACAGGAGCTCATACAAACACAGCTAGCTGTGTCTGTAAGATTCATATTATGTAAGCTTGCCATGTGTGTGTAAGTCAAGTTGCAAAGCCAAATCAATCTACCACTACAACTCAATCATATCTCTATTAAATCAAGCTATTAACTTATGATAGATATACTTAGAAATTTCTCTCTTCTTTCTCTATTAAATGATATATAGCACGCTTCTATTCTCCTTCCTTTATAATTTGTTGGGGGGTCAGAACAACACTAGAACCACAGCGCAGGTAAAAGGGAAATAGATGAATAAGACTAGAAGATCACAGATTCAACATAGAATCTATATCTTTTAATAGCAATTAGTAAAGTAAAATAAGTGAAACATTTCCTGGTCAATTAATCTAAATGAACTTCACTTCAAAATAAAGACAAGAGCTCCTTGACTGGGCAAAATAACTTCTTTAATTTATGATTCTTGATAATTCTCCTGATGCTTCTCTAACTTCCTCCTCCTCCTCTTTGGTTGCGCTTGAGGGACTGGTCTGTGTAGGTTGAATCACGTGACCACTACGGAGAACTGTAAAGACTAACTTGTGCAAAACATCATCCACCAACACACTACTAGGCAGCAACCCATGCCTTTATTCCTGTCGGAATTGGCTTCCTTCGAATAGTTACTTTTGCCAGAGATCGCTCTATAAAGCGGATTATACACTTATCTACTGCTATAGATAGGCCGGGCACGAATAACTTAATAGAAACCTTCTGAATTAGTTCAGACCACAAGGAAACACGTGATATTATACGTTTAATACAACTACTATCGTCAACTGCAACGGGAGGGAAAATACATATAACAAAGGATAAGATAAAATCGTAGATAGGTCATGTACTTGATAATCGGGTGGGTTAGGTGCAAACTCCCTGCTTTTAACATCTTCCAATAGTCTTCGATTTGTGTTTTAATATGAATCCCTAGTTAAATAAGTGAATGGCAAACTATATATAGATATCTGCGGCAGCGATCGGATTCCATTGGTTTAGGCGTGCGTGTGAATCAGATATCTGTTAGTCTTAAAGGCTCGCCACCCATTCATTCGTCCAAGTTGCCCATTGTTGTTGCATAAGGGATTCAGGGTAGAAAACCCTGGAAAAGCTCGACTGGGGTATTAGGACGGTCTTGCATAATAAAGTCGCGATATATTAGTTTATACGGTTGAAAGTGGAAGCCTCGAGCTAGCTCGGTCTTTTTCTTACGGATGACAGGCATTGTAAGCGAGAATATACTTGGTGGGGTCTTAAAATCGGCATTCCCCGTGACTCGCTCGTTCCTCATCACGGGGAATGCCGATTTTGACGCCCCTCTAAGTAGCGATAAACAGTTACGAAATTATTAGGCAAAACCCATATACCTACCTAATTGTAGATACTTCTGATCTCGTTCTTGTTACTACGTTGTACGAGGTGTTACGCTAGTGGCGAGAGGCCGGTGGATCAGAGGGGGACCCACAAGCCTTCGGACTGTCAATGGGATATTGCTACATTACATGGTTCCATTCCGAAGAGATGCACTCTTCGCATAATCGTCTTGTTAAATCGCCCCCACAAACGCACATACAACTACTACCAGATGCACAAATCTGAGAAACAGGCAAGAGGAAGGCCCTAAATAGGTACCTAGAAAAAAGACTAGAAAACAAGATTACAAGGTCGTGCATGCATGTATTACGTAGTACGCTAGGTATCACACAAAGTTCCGAGTTTCGGGAAGCGGCGTCGACCTAAGCGCAAAACGCAAATGATATGAAGAGACAAAAATAAGTATGCGGCTTCTCGTCACAGGCTGGCCATCACAAACATGGCCAACCCTCTCCCGAGCAAGACTCTCCTCTCTCCACGTATTCACATCATGTTCAGAAAGTGGAAGAAAAGGTGTCTATAACTCCAAAATGCTCCTAGGTATCTCTATCCCCGGATAAAACGGCAAACACCACCCATGGGCAAACATGACGTGTAACTCAGAAACCCCATGCTAGAAATCGTGCGCCAGTTCCAATGACCTGCAAGAGACCAGACACACAGTAGCCCAAAGGTTCAAAATGTCATCACGTCGTGAGAAACTGCCCATCAAAAACCTCCAAGCGTCCGTCCCCTTGAGAAGAAGAAGTAAATGAAGAAGAGGTAGAAGAAGAAGAAGAAGAAAAAAAACTATTTACATAGTTGAGAAAGAAAAGAATCGAGATGTCGCCATATCCATGAGACGTGTCGCATCGGAAGCATAGGCCTGTCTAGTACAGGGCAAAGAGCGCAGCCATGACAGCAACACCAACAATGCCAGACTGAGCGGCGAGGCCACTAGCAGCACCAGTGGGCACCGCAACAGGAGTAGAGGGAGACGAACCTTCCTCGGTAGGCTGAGGGTTCACAATAGTGTCGGTGCTAGGCGCATCCGTGCCAGGGACATTGATCTCGGTGGTGGAGTTACCAGCAGGGTAGAAGGTGGTCTTGATGGTAGGAGTCTGGTACACCTTGGTGGAAGAGCGGGTGCTCGAGGTAGTTGTGTTGACAACAGGAGGAAGCTCGATAGAGGTGGTAGTGGGAGGCACGTAGACAGAAGTAGTGGTGGGAGCCTCGTAGGTGGACGTCGTGGGCTCTTCGCTTGTCGTCGTCTCCAAGATGACTTCAGTCGAGGTAGTGGTTCGGTAAGGGCAGTCAGTGACAGTAGGGTTGCACTCAGTAAGAATGATGACCCGGGTAGTGGTTGAAGTCAGGGTGGTTGTGTCGGGGACCTCCTGGGCAGCGACGAGCGAGGCAGCAGTGGCCAAGATGGTCAAGATGGTGAAGCGCATTTTGGCGATTGTTGAGAGCTGTTTGTGCAGTGGCGAAGCTGAAGGGTTGGTGATATGACTTAAAGATGAAGTCGCAGGTGATTCTTTGGATTGAGCAAGGAGTGAGTCGTGCAAAGCACAAAGGATTGTATCAAGAATCACGAGAAAGGAGTGAGTGAATTTGAAGCTCGAGGCTATTCAAAGATCGTCAAGACAAGACAGGTGCAAAGAGGGTGGAACCAAAGGGAGAAGGAAAAGGCGGACGAGGGCGGACATGCAGCTCGACTTGTACTTTTCTACTGGCAGCGGGAAATCTCTGACAGCCCAACGCCTGGCGATTCCACTGATAGGGCTCCGTTGGTTGACACAGTCCCCCGGGAAATTCTTCTTTATCCTTGTCGTACGCTTTCACCCCATTGAGTGTGCCATCCAGTGTGCCCTGACACTGCCCTTGGGGTTTGGCCTGAACACACATCGGCTCCTTAAGTGGGCGCATCAACCGGCCCCTGACAAGTGCCATCTGGTCCCGGCATCCAGAGGCTTCTCTGCCAGACCGATATCTTGCAACCACTTGTCGACGTTATGATTGGGCTCAGCCAAAGGCGACAGTCTGGTAGTGGGTCATGGAATGCTTTGGACCTGCAGCTCTGACTGGCTTGTTCCTGAGTCAGATCCCTCTTCCTGGTCAACTTTGACGCGGTCCCTGGCCCGCTCCCTGCAGTGTTGCAACGCTTGCTGGCAAGCCTCGAAATAGAGCCATCTTCCCAAGCTTTTACACCAATCATAAGCAGCCGCGACCTGACTAGGCCACGTTTCGCTGGGTCCTGATGGGGACATGCCCTAAATCATGCCGACGCGCGAAATGGCGTTGACGGCGCAAAGGACCAGAGCTATTTTATCATATCCGCTTCGTTTTTGCGTGGTTTCTGGCTTGCAAGCTTTCATAGACGTACTGTGTGCAGAAGATAAAGCAGCCGACGAGTTAAAGAATTTGAGTTGTGAAGTTTTTCCTACGCCTTTCCCCTAGGTGTGAGATCGGCGAAATAGGTCGACTGTTGCGCGATTTCCTTAGCATGCCGAGAGTGAAATGACTCTTGCGCAACCAAAGCAGATTCTGCTGGGACAAAATCTCTGCAATTCTTGAGGGAGATAATTTCCGCGCCCGAGGTCAGGGCCCGTGGTCAGGGCCCAAGTGCGTCTCATCCAGCGTTCCAAGATGCGGTCAACGGGCTGTATGCCATATTCGACAAGGCTATGAAACGCTTGGGCCGCCTGTATCACCTCCTCCATATAACCACGATTCGTCAGACGGGAATCAAATAACTCTCAGCATGGCCATAAATCTCGGGATACACAGAGCTCATGGCTTTCTTGTGTTATCGTCGAGCAAAGGGGTAAGGCAGAGTAGAGGTGAGTCAGCTGTTAAACCACTAACGTGCGGACTCTGCGGAGCGATGGCTTTTCTGGAGACGGTAGACGACGAGTCTACTCAGTGGGCCCAGTGGATCGAAAGACAATTGAGAGCGGCCCTTCTTGGCCTGAATGAGATTAGCAATCCCCTCACCGACAGAGTAAACGGCAACATAACATGGGACATGCTGTAACTCTAGTAACGAGGAGAACAAAGATGACAACAACATTATTACTTACGTAGTACGTGGTAGACCTTATCAACCATGCCAGGGATACAATAGTCTGAAGAAGTAAATGTCGAATTTATCATCGGATGCATCCTTAAAGGAATACTGGTGTGAATCAATTGCGTCGAGACTGTTCATGATCTTTGTTTGCTTCCAGCAGGCAGGAACCAATGTATGTGTTGGCCCAACAATCGACCACCCAAAGTATAGGCTTAGATCAAAGGTACCTTAGTTAGTAGCCATTCCCAATGACCGGCACCTGACGCATAGACTTGCAATCAACTGAGGGGTGTTTCAGCGAGCATATCAAGGGATGAACATGGTTTGTCGCGTTAATGCGCTATTATGGTCGTCTTTTGGTCTTAGAGCAAAATTATCTTGTTTCTCTGAGACAGTCTTGTTGGACTGTGCGCAAAGGCCACAACATAGTAATCTCGAAGGTGAAAGATGTCAACGAACATGGAATCAAGCCGGCAGCAAGAGTGCCAGATAAATGGAGATGATGATCGAAAATGTGACAGTGGTAGAGAAAAGTAGCGAAGAAGGAGAAATCTAAAGTTGGGGGTGACGGGGAGCAACGACTGTCACGTCACAACACAGGTAAGCGCCTTCTGTTTCTCTGGAATGCAAATGGAAGCTATAGACTCGCACCAAGGAAGGAGATGGAACTATGCACATAGCCAAATCGCATTGGTCATTTGGAGATATAGAGGTCGTTCGTAGTTGACGATTTCGTATGCTACGTACGACTTGAAGCCTCTGACATTCCCATTTACAAACTCTCTCACCAATGCCCTTTTGTTCTGAAGTTCATATCACAAGGTTTCGTCATAGCGAGAAGAGGCAGTTCCCAAGTTCTTTCTGAACTGCAGCACCATGAGCCGATATTAACTACTTTTCTCATTTTTTTTTTCACGCCCACTTATGAGCAAGTGATATTAAGTCGTGCTGCAGAAGGAGCTTCTCAAGTGCTTGCTTCCTTTCCCCCTTAACACAGACAGTATTATCAAGGGACTTCTACGGGAAGAGGTGCTGGAAGTTGCCCCGCCCCCGCATCAAACAGACCAGTTGAGGCCACTGTCAGGGCAGCTGCTAGCCTCAATTTCAGGAGATTCAAGTCGCACCTCCTTTTCTTCCATAACAGCTTTCAGTTGGCCTTAGCTTACGTACCTGCCTCCTACTTTACACCTCTCCCGCCGCTTCCATTATTGCGTGGCTTGAATCTGCAATCTACCCATCTTTGTCCTACCTACTCCATCAAGATTATGCCATCAGCGCCTCCGACCAACACATAGCTCCCTTTCACATCAACAGCTTGCCATCATGACGACCTATTCAACCGACCCCGCTCTTTACATCTTCACTTCTCTCACCGCTGGCTCTTCTCACATTGTCACTGCCACGTCTCGCCTCGAAACCATTCTTCGCGCAAACCGAGTCCCCTTCAAGGCCGTCGATATCGCCGTCGATGAAAAAGCTCGCATGCTCTGGGGTCGGCGGGCTGGAAAGGACGAAAGTGGTCGAGTGAGGAAGCTGCCTGGCCTTTCCCAAGAAGGTCTGATAATAGGCGTGAGTTTAATAACCCATGGTCCAGGGCATTCTTTCTTGCTAACAGCCCTTTTTCTGCAGGACCTTGTCGAAATCGAAGATTGGAACGAATACGGCGAACTCAAACAACATGTCAAGATATACTACGACGAGTTCACCATCCCCTCAATCAACCAGAAACTTCCCGACCCTCTTCTCAAGAGACCTATTTATCAAACCGGCCCCCCGAAAGCATCATCTTCCGCCACGAAATCTGCTCCCAAGCCTGCAGCTGCAACAAAATCCACGCCGGCACCTCCACCTCCAGCTGCCCCTCCTCTCCCTGAGACGCTCAAGGCCAAGATCCCCTCTTCTGCAGCATCTACGACGACTGCCGACAAGCTCAAGGCGGCAGAGCCTAAGACGGAAGAAAAGGCTTTGCCAATGCGATCTGTTGCCGATGAAGCAGCGCAGAAGGCTAAGGAGCTTCGCCTGAAGAGTTTGCGAGAAAAGGTTCACGGCAAGGAAGAGGCGAAGCCTAGCACAGAGGCCAAGACTGAGGCCAAGACTGAGAACAAGACTGAGACCAAGCCCGAGGCCAAGGCTGAGAGCGATTCCGAGAGCGAGAGCGAGAGTGAGACCAAAGCCGAGGAGAAGACCAAGCAGGCACCCCAAACACCTGTTAAGAACGTTGTCAGTAGCGGCAAGGTTGATGGCCTGCAATCTCCAACCTCTGGCTCTTGGGTTCAGAGCGATGCCGCCAATACTGCAACGCAAAGCCCTATAAGCGGTACTTGGAAGCCACACTCAATATCTGCGTCTTTGAAGAACGCTGCAGCCGTTCCTGCCAGTCGGGAAGAAGTCAAGGCTGTTGAATCGCAGGCAGCAATTAAAGAAGAGCCAGAGCTCGAAAAGAAAGAAGAGAAGAAGAGCAGAGAGGAAGAGGATGAAGATGATAGTGAGGAGGACGACGATGAAGATAGCGACGAGGACGAGGACGACGAGGATGACGAGGATGACGAGGATGACGAGGATGACGACAGTGATGATGATGATGATGAAAAGGACAAGAAAGATGCAAAGGAGACCATCGCGATATCCGTGGAAGAAAAGAAGTCTGACAAGACTAAGGAATAAGCGGACGGCATCTCACCAATGATGGGGTAAGGTAATCGGGAACAGTTTACATATCAAGATAAATAATACAACTAGAGAGCGTTGCTATAATTTCCCATCTTAGGGTATGTATATGAAAGAGTCCAAGATTGTACCCAAGAATGTACCCAAGAATGTACCCAAGAATGATGGATCCATCGCCTTGGCTTCATATACACAATCCACCCACCCATACGCCAAGCAATGTCACAAGAGCCCTCTTCTAATACAAGCCATCATCATCGCTAGCCGTTCCATTCTGAAACCCCATGGGTGCCTTGCCCTTGCCCTTTGATCTTGCGATTAAACGTGCTTCATCTTCGTCGTCAAACTCATCATCGCTGTTGAGCGCGATGGCCTTGCCCTTTCCCTTATTAACAGCTCTTCCTTTACCCTTTGACATCGTCGACGCCCCGGAAACCACACGCTGCGGCGGCGCAGCCTTCTCCTTCTCCTTGACGCCCTCGAACATAGCGCGTACACGCTCATAGTGCGAGAGTTCGCCGGCGCTGACACTTGGCACGAGTTCGTCGTTGGCAGCGAGGAAGTCGGCCTCTGTGACCATGACGGCAATGTCCTCGGGCGTGGCGTAATGGTCAAAATAGTAGGCTGTGGAGATGGGGTGTTGCGTGGCAGGGTCGGCGTTTATGGCACGGATGTTTGTGTCCACGGCCGTGGCCTGACGGGTGACGGCCTTGAGCATTGCGTCGCTGCAGAGAGCGTAGAAATCAGCTCCCGTATAGGTGAAGGGAAGTTTCTGGGCTACTGAGGCGAGGGAGACGGATGGATGAAGAGTGAACCTAGGCGTGGTGTTAGTTGCTGTTTGGCATGGGATGGACACATCAAACTTACTTGCGAGTCAGGGCCTCGAGAATAGTCTGCTGCTTCTCGTTTGTATCAGACACGCCAAGATACAGCATCTTGTCGAATCGACCAGGTCTCAGCAGCGCAGGATCTAAGAGATCAGGTCTGTTTGTCGCGCCGACGACAAAGACGCCGCCGCCGTCATCTCCAGACATGCCGTCCAGCTCAGCGAGAAGCTGGGAGACGATACGATCCATGACACCGCCGCTGTCGCCTTGGTTACCTCGCTTGGGAGCGACCGAGTCCAATTCATCAAAGAAGACGACACAAGGCCTGGCGTCACGGGCACGCTGAAACACACGACGCACATTGGCCTCTGATTCTCCGATGTACATGTTCAAAAGTTCCGGACCCTTGACACTGAAGAAATTGAGGCTGTATTCGGTAGCGATGGCCTTGGCCAGGAGAGTCTTTCCGGTACCGGGAGGACCGTAGAATAAAATGCCAGATCGCTTCTTCATGCCCTTGGCGAAGAGTTCAGGTCGTTCAAGAGGCAGCTGGATCGTTTCCGTAACGGCCTCTTTGACATTATTCAAACCACCGACATCGTCCCATGTGACGTTGGGAATCTTGGGTGCACCGATAGAGTCCGAGAAATTCTTTCGAGCAGCTTCAACAGCAATTTCAAAATCTGACTTGGTAAGACAGCGAGCCAGGGGGCCACCTGCCACCTGAACGTCTCGTACTGTGATGGTTGACTGATCGTTGGTGTTTTTAGCAGAAAGCCGTTCAAGACGAGATTGCTGAGCTATCGAGGCACGCTCAACCACATCCACGAGGTCACCAGCTACAAGAGCAGCTGTCTTCAATGCGATAGAGTTGAGATCGATAGAAGGCTCCAAGCTGACGCCCCTGTCGCCAATGATGGTCTTGAGAATGGCTTCGCGCTCAGCCTCGTCAGGCGCTGTCATCTCCAATTCGTGTGTGAAGAGCCCTCGAACGCCGTCTGGAACCTTGTCGACTTCGTTGGTAGTTGCGATGAGAATTCGCGTATCCTCCAAAATCTCCTTGAAAGTCGCCTCAATCCGGTCCGCTGTCAATGCCTCGATATGTCGTACCAACAAAGCGCAGCAAGCAGGCCCGCAGCTCATAGCACGTTCTGCCCGAGTCCTGAGGAAACCTTCGGTTTTGACATCACTTCCGCTACCGCTGCCTTCGCTAAGGATATCGTAGGCATCGATTGTATAGGTATGAAGTCCCATGTCCCCGCATGCACTTGACGCAAGTGAGGCCTTTCCAATGTTTCGGTGAGTAGAAGTCAAAAGAATGGCAACAGGCGGCATCTTGAGATGGATTGCCCTCGAGCTTGTGGCAGCGGCAATCAATTCTCTCAGTTGACGTCTCAAGGGAGAAACGTGCGATATCTCTGCCTCCTGAATAGGGGACGGTGTTGACTCAGAGGCTCTCCTGGGGGGTTTCTTGAGGCCCAGATAATACTGCCAGGTACTCTGCTTCATGCCTGGAATACGACTCGTCTCAAAACCGGAGCCATGCATGGCGACAGAAGAGCTGTCGATGCACGCCACTGATCCCCAGAAAGAATCTGCGGACCCATCCTCATCCTCGTCCGACTTTTGTATTTGGATATGTCCCACCTTGAACCAGGCAACACTATCGAACCGAGATGGCTGCTTGCCAGCTTCTTGGCCGCCAGTCGTCAAGGCCATGACATCGTCCACCTCCGAGCCGCCCGCGCCTGGCGTTTCTTGCAGTGTGCGGCCTAGTTCGGCGTCGACTGGCACGGCAATGAGATCTCCACTGCGGACAAGGCGGAGTTTTTGTGCAAAGTACCTCTTCAAACCACCCAACACGGCAGTTTGAAATGCTCTCTCGGCAGATATAGGAGTGCGAATATGATGAATACTAATGTCCTTGGCATATGGGGGACGAGCAGCACTGGTGAATCGAGGAATAGTGCCTCTTCCCTGATACGATGACTTCTTCAGAGGCGATAGCCGGAGATATGGGGTGTCATCGAGATTTGCGAGGAGAATCGGAGAGGCGTAAGCAGCAGGGCTGGCAGGGCGCTGTACCTGGGACTCGAAAAACGACAGCCTCCTCTCTCCGTGTTTTGCACTGGGTATTCTTGTCATTGGGCGCTGGGAATAGCCCTCAGGCAGGCCATAGACTCGGGCAGGCCGCCATTTGGAAATCTCAGTGTCTGTTTGACCAAAACTGCCCAAGCCAAATGCACCGAAGCCGTTGGTTGGGGGCTCTTCTGCAGCCTCTATCCTGACCCAATCTCCAGAAAAGCATCCGATTTTGGAAAGTGAGGTTACATCGACATATATCCTGGCTTCTTCGTCATCCTCCAGGGATGGCTTCGGGTGAAGAATGTCGGATGGGATCGGCCTCATCAGACCCTGAGCTTTGAACAGTCGCCCTCGCGGCCGATCTGGCCTCGCTGTTGTCGCTGTAAAGTTGGAGAAGACAGAGCCAGGTGTTACAATACCGTTGGTCTTCCTACCACGAAGAGTTCCAAGAGTCATTGGGGTACCGGGCTGTAGTGTCGAGATGCCACTAGCATTCGTTGCCGGCAGAGTTGGAGCCTGGAGCGAAATCATATCATCCATGGAGTCATCCGAGAGCTCGTCCTCGTCTTCACTTCCAGACAGGCCTGTCTCCGTCTCTGTAGCTGACTCCAGATCCTCTGTCGTAGCGCCAGACTTGTCCCGATCCTCAGCGGCAGAGTAGAACTGATCGTTGCTAGTGTCTTCTTCGTCCTCGGCTAGACCATTGAGCCCCTGGCTTGCGGCGATGGAGGCCACACGGCGTATCTGCTTTGTATGAACCCTTCCACGCATAAGAATAATCTTTGTTGACTCAGTCAGAATACCCTGAGCCACCGGTTCGCAGAGCATGATTTTGCCTGGGTTGGGCGGAACATGGGTGTATGGGTGAGGGGGCAATGGGAGAGGAAATAGATCACCGGAGTGAACGATCTTAAGGCTACTCAGAGCAGCCCGTAAAGATGCAACGAGGCGCTCATCGGGCGTATTGGCGGCATCTTTGCCCTTGGGATTCATAGGATGGTCTCGGTAGAAGGTACCCTCTCCGTTTTCGAGCCTCTTTGTCAGCTCGCTTTCGAGGCTCACAAAGACAGTCTCTAATGGTACGGGGGCAACGTCGAGAGCGAGAATCTCAATGCCACCACGGCTGTGGCTCGAAAGCTTCGAAGGCGCCACTTGCTGCAAGGTCATGGCAAAGCTCTGGAGAGCTGCTGAAGATGGCGAGAAACGCACAGTCGATGCTGTCAGGTTCGCAGACCGAACAATTGGGACAATGGACCAGGGGTTGTCGACGGGGCTAGCATTAGGTGCCCAGGGAGCGATTGCGATGTGGTGGGTTTCGTCGGAAGCGGCAGCTTCACCTAGATAGGTTATGTGTCAGTAATGGGTCTATTAGTTTGGCGAGGCATCTCTAAAGTCGAAAACCAATAGTGAGCGACATACCATTGCGCGTAAGGGGGAAAAGTTCTTTGAAGAGGTCTTCGGAGACAATGCCGACATCGCTTTTGATATGATCATCGAGAATGAGCTTGGCGTTGAGGGCAGGTTTGTCCTGACGCCGTCTACGGCTGCGCCTCTTGCTGGGAGCGACAGCAGATCGCGCTGAGACTGTCATGATATCGAGGGGGCGTGGAAAGGCGTGGTAATGGGAGCTGAGGTTGGTCGAGGTTGAACAAGTAGAGAGCACCACACGGAATCAGAGCATGGCCAGCTTTAGGGGTAGAAGGGCAGCAACAGTTGAGATGCAAAGGCGCAAGTGTTGAGAACCAAGGTTCGCAGAATAAATTAAGGGAGAGATAAAAATGCAACGACGATAGCGGAATCCCTTGAGCAAAAAGTCAACGATTGCTAAGAAGAGGTCGAAGCTGGTTGCTTGTGAAAGTTCGCGACTGCAGTCGGAAGCTGGTGGTGGTAGTTAATTAGTGCGGTACCAGCTTTGGCTCTCGGCTGCGGCTCAGTAAACGGCCTCGGCATTGGCACCTGCATTTTACATTTTACGCTTGGAACCTGGGGTCCCATCTTGGGGGAAGAGGGGGGCAGGCCGGCAGGGTACACAGTACGTACTCGCTTTATCTTATCAGTCAGTTCAGCTCCGCCCCGTGCAGTTGCCATTTCACTGGAGCTCAGTTCACTCTACAGATAGTATAGACTCCATGGTGATGTCTGCTCGCGCAACGAAACACATATGCATAATATTTGGCCTCTGAAAATACTTAGATATAGTAAAAAAAAAAAAACCCCTCATCAGGGCCTACGCCATAGAAAGCGACTTGCTCTTTTACTATTATTTGCGAGAAACACTAAGTCCGTTCTTTATCCAAGAGTTTTACTACATTTTTGTACCGTACTTCAATGCTAAATGTACGATAAAACTGAACATGAGAACGATAGAGCTCCGTTACAGTGAATCCCAAGTATATATGAGTTTATAAACAAAAACCTGACTTTAAAATAAAACAATACTACAAGACCATAGCCATAATATCTATCTCCTGTGGTGCCATGAGGTTCCAGTAAGTATCTTCTCCACACTTTTACCATTCAATCCCTTTAGTCCAAATGGTATCTCAAGGGAGCTAAGAAATGCCTCATTGAAGCTTCAAAGTTCACACCTAAATGCACGTATCAATCATTTTATCATTCAATATGAATTACCGAGAGATACCTGACGAGCTATCAGCAGTCAATGCTTATGAAAATAATACATTTATCAGTACAGCAAATAGGAGGCCCGAGCAGGCCACTGACTTTACATGTCGGCCAAGCTTTCCTGTCTTACGTCAGCGAGGCTACAACTTCCAACCTGTTGAAGTGCAAGATCGTGAGCCAATTATTAATGATTTACCGTCAACGCCTGTGCACTATTCCAGCACTTCGTGCCGCATAGTTTAGTCGAAAAGTGGGTTGAATATACCAATAGCTGGGTGCCGTTGTATATTAAATCCCGTACAAATGGCCTCGACCCTCGGTCAAGGCTTCATCTTTGGAGATCTGCGAATTCCTCTGAAGTCTATATTTGGCTTGCTATATTAGTATATATGGGTATTCGCCAAGAAATCAGCATCAGAGCTTATTAGAAAACTGTTAAACCTGGTCATTAAGGGCCTATTCATTCAACCACAAAATATATGCCTTTCAACAGATAATTGTTGGAACTTCTATCACCAGCCAATTATTATGCAAAACTAAGTAGCTCAAATTTCATGGATTCTAATTGGATGAGACCCCTGTAGTGACTTCGCTGGAACCTTATGGCACCACAGGAGATACTAGACTACCATAAAACAAAGTTGATTTAGTTCGCTAGGTACCTTGAGCTTGGTAGGTAAGTATATCGTTGTGGTGCGATTAGCAAAAGATCATGGTGCAAATAGCAAGACTTTTATCGAAATGCCTGGCTCTCAACACACTCATACGGACATTGTTTAATTTCCTTGGAAGATGCCTATCATGGCAATTTTTACGGAGAGATGGTCCGGTTGCGACCCTTGATCAGCTGAATCCTTGCAGGAAAGATAGCAGTGACATCAAACATTGATGCACAGTTAAAACTGTTCCGAGAAGGATGCAGACTATATAGAATGGTGGTGGGCTAATAAATTCGAACTTGAGATACAACTACCTCATATGATTACATGTCGCCTATCTTGTTCTTTATTGTATTGGAATGAGGCATTAAACAGCTCGTTCTATACTAGTTGTAATACATCTCATGTAGAAGATGCCAGGATGATGATTCAAACACTCAGCAAATACTCCGTTGTAAATCATCCGCCACCAGCTGAGAATGGAGAAAATAACGAGAAGAGATTTACATGATGATGGTACATGTATCAAAGTAATCCTTGGATGATCATCTTTCCCATTCAGATCATCACTTCCCCAACAAAGTTGGCAGTGCAAATTAGACTCCATTGTAGTTGTAGAGTAATAATATCCAACCTCCCTCCCAAAGAAAATGGATACTAACAGACTTTTCATCGTCAACCACTACCAACCATCACATGCTTCAAGTAAGGATCTTCGTAGGTAAATCTTCCAGTCCCCGCCACATATCCGGCTTCTTGGGCTTCTTGGGCCTCTCTGGCTGGCAACCCCATGGTCTCAGCGCTTATGACGCAATCCATCTGAACGCGAACGAGTAATGAAGAAGGAGCAAACTATTATGAATGTTGAAATAAATTGAGTCGGTACCTACCTGCCAAACGTTAGTCTAAAATGGTCCCTCCTCCTCTCCTGGGTTGTTGTTTCCGGCTTGCCCGTTTTCTGCGAGAAGGGATTTAATTCTTTTACATAGTTACAAGGTAGTTCAGCACCGTCTCTCCGGGTTGAGTTGACCGCTTCTCATACTTTTGTTTCTATCATCCTCATCTCCGTCTCGTGGGAGTGTTTTGTACATTCTCTCCTGTTCATCAGACGATACCCACCGCGATCTAGGCATTTTCACACGCTTGACAGTTGACAGGCTCCCAAAAGATCCCCCATACCATCAATATCCAGCACGACGGTCTCCATCGGAACCGTTACGTTAATGCCTTGATCGCCTTGACAATCCAATCATGGCCCGATCGCATTCATCGACCATCGAAGCGAGCATATTGTTTGGTCAACTTCTCATGATCGAGCGCCCATCATCCCACCATTCCGTCTACTGATACCCAGGCTCTGGTTGTCCGCCTTTTTGCTGTGCTCGCTGATTCTATATTTATTGGTCTAGAATCTACTTCCAGAAATGGAAATACTGCTTCTTGGGTAGCGCAATCTTTCCTTTCCTCTTACGCCTGTTTTCCACTCTTAAATCTATCAGCATTGGGGCGTGGAGATACCTCTCTCAGCTACTAAATCACGCAAGACATCACCAAGTTGACAACCCCAAGCAACAACCCAAAACCTTCACTCTGAGTTCCTTCATACCGCCGCCAACATGACTCAACAACACAACACTCCGACTACGAGCTTGGAGAAGCATTCCTCTATTCCTGATAGGAGCCTCGCCAATATAGCCGTCCAATTTTCACAACAAGCCGAGAAACTATCGTATCAACACCTTGACGGGGATGATCCCTCTGTCGCTGTTGAAGCGCAATTTGTCACTCCACATGATCCCGTTATTATCACTTCTGACGACCGCCGTCTTCCAGGTGTGCCCCTACAAGAAGCGCACAAGCTCAACATCCTTCGCGAAAGGCTAGGCGGTGAGCCCGAATCAGTCGAGATGAAAGAGGGCGATGAGACCAAGGAGGAAATTTCCTATGTCCCAAGTGGGCAAGAGAAGAAGCACAAGGTCATCAAGGTCCCGTCATCGCAAAAGGGTTCATCGATGCAACAGTCAAATCAAGATACACTACGACGTACCATGCCTCCCTCCCACACCAATCCTCTCTTCCCTCCTCTACCACTATACGGCCCGCCCTCTGTCATACGAGACCTTCAGTGTGTATTTTTCAGGATATCCTCCTTCTTCCTCAGCCTGGCCTTTCTCGGGGTTATTGTTCTGGGCTCGCTTTTCACAAGTATACCACTGGTCTGCAGCAAGTTACTTGCCAAACTCACTTTTCGAGAGTTCGACGCAGGTCGTCCTTTTTACCAAGAAGAGAAACATCGAGCTCGCGCAAGGCAGGAGCAGGACGAGGTTTGGGAGGAAAAGGGTTCGGTGAACAAGATCAACCTCGAACGGGCCGAGAGAGCCGAGGCCTACCCACCAACTGAAGGCGGAAAGGACCCCATAATCTGCGACGTCGCATACTATGCGCGGAGGGTCGGCCTGGATATTGAGACCTTTGAGGTGCAAACCGAAGATGGATTTCTCATTGAACTATGGCACGTATACGATCCGAAAGAGTACACCGAGCTTGATGAAGACAGTCGATCAGACCAGGGACCCGAGGTCTTTCAACCTCCTAGGAAGAGACTCAAGAACCCCAACGAGAGGCCCAAATTCCCGATTCTGCTCATGCATGGGCTTCTGCAAAGCTCAGGGGCCTACTGCTGCAACGATGACAACTCCCTCGCGTTTTGGCTCTGCAAGTCTGGCTACGATGTCTGGCTGGGCAACAATCGATGTGGCTTCCATCCTAAGCACGTTCTTCTCAAGTATGAGGACCCACGAATGTGGTGCTGGAACATTCGGCAAATGGGCGTCTTTGATCTCTCCGCGCTGGTCTCCCGCATTATCACCGAGACGCGCTTTGAAAAGATCGGACTCATCTGTCACTCCCAGGGAACTACCCAGACCTTTGTAGCCTTGGCCAAAGAACAACGACCTGAACTCGGCGAGAAGCTGACGGTGTTCTGTGCGCTTGCCCCGGCCGCCTATGCAGGACCATTAATCGGCAAGATGTACTTTAAATTTATGCGCATCATCTCACCATCAGCCTTCCGGATCATGTTTGGCATACACGCCTTCATCCCCTTCATGTTACAGATGCACAAGATCCTTGACCCACGAATTTACGGCTGGCTCGGTTACAAGGTGTTTGCCTTCCTCTTTGGCTGGACCGACGAGCGTTGGGATCGAGGTTTGCGCAACCGCATGTTCCAATTTGCACCCGTCTATGTCAGCGCCGAGTCAATGCGTTGGTGGCTCGGCCGCGAATGTTTTGCCAAGCATAAATGCATCCTGTCAACCAAAGAGGTTACGCAAGCCGAGGAGCACATCGACGGTCGATCGGACGGTCGCCCAATGAGTCCACGGACTCAATCGGCGGTCGAAGCGCATCGAAAGCACCCCAAGGGTTCCACGGCGTGGTACAACAAACAGGCGCCGCCCATGGCCTTTTGGGTGTGCGGCGATGACGACCTCGTCGATGGAGAGAAATTACTCCAACGATTCGAAAAGGGTCGCGAGCCTCATGTTAAAGTGGTGCATGCCAAGGTCATCCCCGAGTATGAGCATCTCGACGTCATCTGGGCTATGGACGCCGTTGACCAGGTGTTCAAAGAGTTGCGTGAGGTGCTATGGAAGACGTGCGACGTACGCGAAGTATGTCGTGTTCCTGAAGGGTGCGAGAATGTCGACCCTTGGAAAGGCTCGTTGAGACTTGACGAGGAGCCTCTTGAGGAGAGTCAGTCCAGTAGCAGTAGCGAGGAAGAAAAGATGAGACGGTAGATGATAGACGAAGCACTTGTATACACACAGGCGCAGGAGGCATATATGGACGATGATCATTTTGGATATCGTTATATTTATTGTTTCTAGGATACTTGGAAGGGTTTTCCTACCTCATTTTTTTGGAGTGTTGGACGGATATCTTGGGGGTTTTTTTTCTTCTTTTTCTTTTCTTTTTAGAATAATATGCGAAAGCACTTTCTCATGATTACCTCATGATATATCAAACAGCTCTCGCTGTTATTGGTTGATATGCAAGAAAGGTGATGAGTTGGTTGTCGATGGCCTTCGAGCAGCTCAGATCATATGCTGTGTACGTTATAGAGCCGCCTGGAGAATCTCAAGATGGTTCAGCCTTTGAACCAAGAAAGAAGACAATGCCAACCCAGGACTGTAGACGAACCATAGCCTCGAAGGGATTGTCATGTCTCAAGTATACACCATCTATTTTATACATATAATTGTACATGTGGCTCTGGTTTCTGTGCTCTTGAAGTAACATCCAACCTCTAGTCCTCTCTTCTATATAATATCCTACATCCTTCGTAACCATTCAACCCACCCGCTCAGCCTCCTCCATCAACTTATCAACACTGAACCGCGAATCGCCAGCAGCAAACCACTCCAACAGATTCTTTCGCTCCTCTGCCCTCTGTTTCCTCTCCCCGTCGAGTTCAACGCCCTCGCTCTCCCAGCCGCCGTAGAATCGCTGCAGGCACATGACTAGCCACTTGGCCTCCTCGGGCTTGACGCCGCGACCGTCGACGACTTGTCCCTGCATCATAATCAAGCCTCGCTCGCTGGCGAGATCAAGATGGTGCGTGATTGTCGTGTGGGGCTGCGCGAACTCGCCTCGCTGCTTGTACTCGGCGAGCTGGGTGAAGAGAACGGTGCTCGTCTTGGATTCGGCGTCGAATGTCCATTGCAAGAAGTGAATCTCTGCACCCTGGGTTGGGTGTGGGACAGGAAGGACGAATTGGGGGGCTTTTCGGGCGGCTTCTTCCATGACTTCGTATGCCGCCGCCGGAATCACGGCGCATAGATTCTGGGGGGAGCCGGCGTGTCGTAGACGCCAGATAGCAGTAAGCTCCTTGTCAGGCAGCTCACGCGCCTTGGGCAGGTCGATGATGTCGTCGAGGGCCTTGATAGCCGGCTTATCGGCCCCTGTAGGAGGTGTTTTTGGAGGTTGGCGGCTCTTGTCGGGCTCAATCTGTCCATCAGGCAAGTCTTTGTTCGGTTGGGAGATGGGTGTTTCGGGGGCCTGTGGAATGGGCGGGTGTTCGATAGCGTTGTTACGACGCTCGGCCTCGATCTTATCGGCGTAGGCAGCCTTGAGGTCATTAATACTACCAAGACCCTCGCTCTTGGCCTTTTGATCGAGCTTCTCGCGGTACTTGTCCAGGACGGCCTGGGGCGGCTGTGTGGTAACTAGAAGACGGATGTCGTGAACTTGAGCCCATCGTCGTTGATTTGCGAAGCGAGTCGCGCGCAGCGGCGCAGTGATAAGTCGGCGTAAGGCAGGAATCCGCATTGAAGCCATTGCTAAAGATCAACTGGGCTGTATGATCCGTCCACAGACAATGCCAACGTGCGAGGGCGATAGTAAGACCTTGGAGGTGTCCACCTGAAGGATTTCCAGCGACTGTGAGGACGAACAGGGGTTGGGTTGCACTAAGATGTTAGGGGGTGTTTGAGCCGTGTCGTCACTGGAGCAATGACCTCAGCGCTGCGGGTGGAGCCTGTGAGAGGTTGATCCGCCGGCTTCGGACGTCGGAGTGCTGCTATGGAACAGATGACAAAGTCGGAGTGATGATTGGGCTATCTATCCTAGAGCAGATAATTAATTGACACTTTTGATAAAGATGACAGCCAGATTATCGTTACGAGCAAGTCCAGATTCACATTTTTAATACTGAATATTAGGGTTGTATCCCATTAACAATAACCATCAGTGCTCCATCTCGAAATTCGCACTTACCCCGCCAAAAATCATAATACACCGCCTTGGCGGGCATTAACTTTCTGCCATCTGACGACTCCAAGAGGGCATCCCACTTGACCTAGGTTTGAAGGATATACAACGGAGTAGATTCGGCGTTGATATTATCAAACCGCATCGACTATCTTATTATATCTCCTTCTTTCTACTTCTTACCGAATTCGTCCCACCTCTCATATTATACCTCTTGGTTACCTGAATATCGATCAAGTCTTGCCATCGAGCGCTTGCTCCCCTCCATCATGACTGATTTCAGACAGTTGGCGCTGGAGTTTGTCCTCGCTGATGGTGAAGCCCAGCAGACAACAATAGCCAAAAAGGCTGCCCATGGTTTGTTCTTTATAGCGCAAAATTTAGTTGTACGGCATTGACCATCCTACAGAGATACAAACATCCCCCAGCAACTCAAATCCACTGGCACGCTGGGTGGAAGCTGTGCAACCGTGGATGCCAGGTAGTAGCAACGAGGCAGAGGATGGCGGCGAAACACCGGACTGGACAGCCAGGGCAAAGGGTTAGTTACTCGACTCCTGATTACTCTGGAGCCTGCTAACAGCTGCCAGCTCTCGAGTTCCTCTCTCGTACCCTAGACTTTGTCGGAAAAGATGTTCTCAAGCCCAGCCAAGGTTTGTCTAATCACCACTAGACCTCCCATGACTTGTCCCTCACATATATACAGTGAAGCTTCTGGTAAGCTTCTTCGGAGCCATGTTCGACGTCGATCACAAGGCGGGCATACAACCTTCGGCCAGTGCCCTTACTAGGATAGCAGCGATGAAGTCGTTCCAGTGGCAATTCGGAAACCAAATTCTCGAAAAGATCTGTGCCTTGAAGGATGATTTCCCACGCCAAGTCTCCAAGACCCGACTCGCCGTATATCAGCTCATTTATTTGTTGATATCGACACCGGAAATTGCCAGCGATCTCCAGAACCGACATGGAGCGTCAGCTGGGTTCATGATAGACCTCCTTCATCTATGTCGGAGTGAAAGAGATCCCGAGTGTCTAATGGTCTGGTTCGAAATCATAACAGTTTTCCTCTCGCAATTCACTCCATCTAGGGAGGTTCTGGACGAGGTTTACGGTACCTTCAAGCCTTACTTTCCCATCGCCCTACCTCGAGCATCACAGGCTGGAATCGCTCCTGAAGATCTGAAGTTGCAGCTACGCAAGTGCTTCTCGGCCAATCATCTACTCTCCGAAAACACATTTCCCTTCTTACTTGGCAAACTGGACCAGGGCGATGGTGTAACTGTAAACGTCAAGGTACCGTATCTTCTACGGAAGTTTCTGCTACCTTCACTAATCTGCTATAGCTCGATATCCTCAAGACCATCCGCGCCTGTCTCGAAGAGTACACACACGTGGAAAAGTCGATTGCCCCTTTCGCCAATCAGATCTGGGGTAGTCTCAAGTATGAGGTGCGCAACGGCGAAATAGAAGATACTATTTGGAGTACGTTAGAGGTGCTCAAAGCTCTGACAATGAGACTCACTGGCGACAACCTTCGCGATTATTCCCTTGCAGTAACGCGCGACTGCGTCACAGATCTCGCTAATCCCACATATACTGCATCTTCCGGCAGACTCCTCGTCAGTGTTCTCAGCGCCAAGCCTAGTGCTTTCGTGCTCATGGTTGCCCCGATCATGACACACATCAAGGATAACCTTCGACATCCGAAAGCTCCAGTACACGGCCAGGATCTGCTCAAGATTCTGCATGTTATTCTCGAGACTCGACTACTATTAGTCGACACGGAAATGTCCGCAGAAGACCGTGAGGATCTCGCTGCCGTCGATACCTTCTTCCTCTCTCTCAACGATGAGGTCTATAAGAACACAGTACAACTGGGCTCCAAACCTGACGCATCTTATGATCACATCAAGATGGCAACGCAAGCTGTTCAAGGTGCTGGAGCACTGGTTTGTCAACGGCCTGCCAAGTCCCAGGACGTTTCGGGCGGCGCAACGTCTGCGCGGCTATTACCTGAAAGAGAATGTTCAGAGATCTGCAAGGCTTTGTTCGACATAGTCTCTGCTTCAGGTCCCGGCTATCCTCGCTCGACCGGTAGAGACGAGCTTGTGGATGACACTATGAAAGCTCTCCAACGAGCAATCCGCGCATTTCCATTTGGCTTTGAACCTCTGATCGACGAAGCCCAGAAGCTGGTTCGATCAAGCTGGCAGAGCAGTGATGTATCTGACGCAGTTGAGGCTATCACCACACTTGGCAACATGGTTGCCTTTGTGGGATCATCGGAGCTTCCCGCGACTCCTTTGAGTGGCTTTGGTCACTTTGTCTATTCAATCCGTGTATTCATAACGGAGTTGTACGCTGCCCTGGATTCAATGGCTAGTCCGCAAATCTGGTGTGCTCTGGTGGCTACCCTCCAGTCTGTCGTCCGGTATTTCAATGATGCTTGTCAAGCAACACATTCGAATAGCGACTCAGTATTCTCAATTGAATCTCTGGATCAAGTTAGTGAAAGGTACCCAGAGTTGAGCCAGCCTGGGAACAGCCATGGACCTCAATCATCCATGTCGCCAACATCTTCTGTCGACGAGATTCGGTCTGAGTTCCTGCTTGTCAGTCTCTTCGTCACTCAGCAACTGTACAAGAGGGCCACCAAAACCGTCGAATGCCACCCGCAGACTGGTAAGCCAGCATTGACTCTCAGCAACGATTTCACTGGCACAGAGCAGGCATCTGAATATCAATACCTCCACCTTGTTAGTGCTCTTGCCGGTGTTGTAGTGCATGAAATGAGCGAATCTCAGCAACTTTCATTACGCGTCGAGAGGCATGCCATCAGCCTCTTCCGTGCAGACTTCATCGGTCTGCCTGAGACTACTCCAGACGAGATTAACTCCCAAGGTTTTGAGAAGTCTATCCTAGAAAGGGGTTCCGCATGGAGATGGCTGGTACTGGAGCAGCCGAACATCCTGTCTCTTGGAATCATCGAGACCCTCCGACCCTCAGTGGTGGCACGACTGGTGAGATTCCATCATATCAAAGCCCCCTACATCCACTGACCTCCGAATCTACAGTTTGAAAATGGCGTCGCGCAGCAGGTGATTCTCAGCGGACTAACCGCAGGTGCCGAGGATTCTTTCAGCCGACCAGTAACATTGTCGATACTCACAGCGTTGGCCAATAAATACAAGATCGAGACATTGCCCGGCCTGATTGCTGCACTGGAACTGCACGCAACAGGTCTCTTGGACCCGTCTCAGGCGCAAGAAAACGATGCCACTCGCCTGGAGCAGATCACGACCATATATGCGCTTGCCGCGGGAATGCTGCGACGGTATAGCGGTAAGGAAGCAAAGGAACTTCTTGAAATCGTCAAGACATCGCCAAAAGATCCTAAGATTGGATCTGAACTTGGCCGACGACTTGAGATGATTGTGGCTCCTCAGCAGCCTCTCAGCAAAGAGAACTATGCCATTGTCAAGCCCCTGTGGTTGCAAAGAGTCTACTTCCAACTTGTCAGCCCTATGCTCGAAGCAGCAAACGGGCAAGACGCTCAAGTTCAGGATCAACAGATCAAAGCAAACTTTGGCACAGGCGTTCTTCTCATGGTCAAGCACATGAACTTTACGATTTATGAAGCTGATTCGGACAAGATCCTCCGTATCGCCATTGCAAGTGCGCAAAAGAACGAGATTGGCCCTGACACAAAGGCAGCCCTTGATGTTTTGAAGAACACACTTATCGAGGCCCCTGAAAAGGGTAAGGATCACCTCCGCAGCATCATAAAGATCTGCGTAGCTGTATTCTCGACCCAGCCATCAGCCACAACAATCGATGCAGAGGTTGAAGGTGGTTGTGGAAAACTGGCGCTAGAAATCACTGGCGGTTTGCCGCGGATGTACGAGTCGAGGCACTTGATACCCCATGTGCCACAAGTACAGCGTGAGCTGACTCTGGCTTGTGGGCATCGGGTGCGTAATCTAAGAAAGACGGCACGGTTGGCGAGGGCGGCATGGGCGGATCTAAAGTAGAGGGATACATCTAGGCGTTTCTGTTGGATCGGACGGGACGGTTATATAGACGACTAGAAGTTTTAGTCACATGGGGGGTTCACAGTTATATATGAATGTCGCCGTACCAATCTGCTCAAACGTTGGCAGGACTCTGTTTCTCATTAATATGAACATGCAGCCCGAGTCATGGAGATCGACTTAAGCTGGCCAAATCTTAGTGTATTGCCGACAATGCAGTGGTATCAAGACACATCCTTCAAACGCCGCTTCGTACACAGACTCATCTCCTATATTTGCTCTTGTAATCCCGTTTTCCCTTCCTACACCTTGCGTCTCTTGCCTCCCGTCTTGCTCGCCGCTTCAGCAGCTGTCGAGCTACCAACAGCAGAAGATGCGTTGGCGGCCAGAATTGCATCAAGCACATCGGGGCTGGCGTTCAATAAGTCTTGCGAGACTGCTACACGCTTAGGATCACGCTTGCCGATAACAGGCACAGAAGAGGCAAGCATCTCCTGGAAGGGGATGGCGACGAATTGGCCCATTTCGTCGAACCAGGAGTTGAAGGGCTTGGCGATCTTGATGACGCGGGATTGAGACTTCTCGGTGACGGTGACGGCGAGGTTATAGGTAGGAACGTGCTTTTTGGTGGAAGTACTGATGGAGAGCTATATAGACCAGTTAGTGCAACGTCCGCAACACATCAACAGAAAGTTCGCATACCTTCTCACCTGACGGTGATGTACCCTCGTAGATAACACCCTTCTCCCGGAACGTAATCCATACCGTCAGGGCCGTGTTGATAATAGTATAGACAGCCACAGCAGCAGCAGTGAAGTGCTTAGTATCCTCGAAACCGAGCTTGTAGTCCCAGATGAAGCACGCGGCAGCAAGAGCGAAAGCACTGTATCCGAGGGCAAGACGGACGTCAGTGAGAGTATGGGACTGGTGGAACTTTAGGGAGTTGAGATAATTGGGTATGGCGTCGTCGGAGGTGTTCTTGAGATCTGTAGCCACCGTGTTAAAAGAAGTTCGGGATCTCGCTGCTCAAAGGGGGCGTGTTTTCTGGGGAGTGTACCTGCGAGGTTGTACACCGAGATCTTTTCGGCCGAGTTTGCCATGGCTGTGTGTGGTTGTAGTTGAGGTCTTGCGTTGGTAACGAGAGTATTTGCTGATCAGTCGTGTCGTTGAAGTCGAGTCTTAGTGGTCTAAGTGTTGCGACGGCTTGTACAAGTTGGATCGTGAGTGTGGGGCTTGAATCAGGAAGGGATAGCTGTCCCCTTCCATCAGTGAGACGCCGAGGTACGTACAGCGTTCCAGGTACGACAGCTCCCGATTTTGAAGGTCACCGCCCGGCAGAACTTGTTAGCTCCGCTTCGGTTGTGGCGCATACAACCATGGATTCCGTGTCTTCAACCTCTCCAGCTTACGCCCAAACAGCTTGCATCGCGACACGACGTCACTCCCTCCATCTCAACCATTGTCGCAATCGGTTCAACTCAACATTATGATTCAAGTACCCGTGCAGACCCTTCACAGGGACCCCCAGTTATTGTACGTCTGATCAAGCTCCAGACCGAGGAGGTCCCGATATCTCCGTGACAAGCAGCCGTGACAAGCAGCTAATATGAATCCTCATCAAGTTACTGGATCCTTACCCCCATTACCATTGTCATGGTCCTGACCGGTGTTCTCCGTCACTATGCATCCGTTCTTCTTGCTACCGTCCCTAAGAAGCAGGACAACAAGGCTATGCGTGAGCAGCGATTTCTGGCCCGCGGTGTCGCGCTGCGTAGCAACCACCACGTCCTGTCCCAAAAGGCCTTTGAGGCTCGCCGGGAGATTCTCACTTCTGGGTATGAGTCTGGAGCCTACCTCAAGGAGCCTGATCGCAAGGGTCAACCTCCTGCCAACCCTCTTACCGATCCTGGTGCCATGGACGGAATGATGGGGATGATGAAAAACAACCTCGCCATGATTATTCCCAACACCTTGATCATGAGCTGGATCAACGCGTTCTTTAGCGGCTATGTTATCAGTACGTCAAATGAGTTTCTGGGAAGACACGTGTGCTAACTTGAGTAGTGAAACTTCCTTTCCCCATCACCGTCAAGTTCAAGAGCATGCTGCAGGCTGGAGTTCAGACCAAGGATATGGATCCCCGATGGATGTCCAGCATTAGTTGGTACTTCCTCTGTATCTTCGGTCTCCAGTTCGTCTACGTCTTCCTTCTGGGCAGCGATAACGGTAAGTTCACTTTGTCAGATAACTAGGTGTGTCACGATGACTAACAAATTGCAGCTGCCAGTCAAGTTGCCCAGCAAATGCAGACTCAACAGATGCCTAACCCTATGATGGGTGGCCCCGGTCAGGATCCCCACAAGCAATTTACTGCTGAGGCTGAGAATCTGGCTGTTGTTGAGCACTATTCGGTTCTGGATGATGTCGAGGGTCGATTGCTGGCGGGTATCAAGTCATAGATTCATAGAATGAGCAAAAGTACATAGGCCAATAAACCAGTCGCAGTTTTCCCTCTTGGGCTCTTCCTCCGTCTTCCGACCTTGTTAGTTTTCTTTCCGTACTTTCAGCCCAAATTGTGTTCAAGCTCCATCCCACCAAAGGCAAACACCTAGACCTTCAGCTGCCATGCTGGCTTTGATACGATACGGCGTCTTGAGCGGTGCGTCCTCGGGCTGAGAAGGCCCAGCAGGAGCCTGATCATGCCATTCCTCCTCGACCACCTGAAAGCGGACCATTTCGTGATTATCGTAGAATAAACGCTCTTCGTCAAAGTTCCAAATCCAAAGCTGTTCACCGTGGTTGCTATTCAGGTAGTCAGCATCTCCACATGTCATTGGGTGGTTAATTTCTCTCTTACTATTCGGCTCCTTCGGGAAGTTCCTCAAAAGGCACAAAAATATCGTCGAAGAAATCCGTTCGTAGATTGATGCCTGCTGGTGTGGAACTGCGTATTCTGCCAAACATGACTTCGCCCTTGAAAGGACGGAAGACCACCATGCGGAACTCGACTGTTGGTTTTCGAATCAGCGTCTATATCACAAGAGAGTGTCAAGTTGATCAAACAAACCATTAACATTTACAAGACCTGTGCCATGGCCAATGAGGCCTTCTGATGCCCATTGCAAATCGTAGAGACATACGCATAAGCCGATCTTCTGAACAACCTGCAAGGAACGAGCGTTTCGCGTAAGCTAGAGTCCAAGACAATCAAGATCGTGTACTAGAGGGACTAACCTTGTTGGAATACTTTTTATTGATGTTATCCTCAATGGCATCAATGCTTCGTTTGGAAAAGTCCTCGGGATGAACCTCAACCAGGTCTGCAAACTTGCTCTAGATGAGAAATTAGCAATGCATGACTCTTTATAGTTTATGACGACCAAACAAACGAGGTCATCGGCGGTTGGACACAGATGAGATGTACATACCAAGATGAACATGATGGCGAGTGCGCGTGTGTCAGATCAGGCTATCTGATTCTTTTCGTAAAAATATTCAAACAGTGAAACTTCGAGGGATTAATGCTAGGGAGTTCATAAGATAAAGATCATATCAATAAGTTTCCGTAGTATTAAATAACTTTGTATTACCAAGTCAGAGTTCAGTTTGCTTAGACTCACACAGCCAAAGAAACTCGGGATCGGCAGAAAAGAATGTTACTCGAGCTCTTGCATGTGGCCTGTAAACGCTAGTCTAACTTAGGCTAGTCGACACAGCATTGTCCCCCACCGCCTACTCGATTCGGTCTGGCCTCCACTCCAATCTGTGACTGCAATACAACTATGCAAATAATTTCTAATCATAGGCAGTTACTCGTCAACTCCTTGTCGTTCCTGTCGCGCGAGCTTTCGTCTCAACGACCATCGCTCCTCTCCTTTCTGGAAACATTTTCATACACACGGCTTAATCACTCGGTCGCAGCTTCTACACTACAACCGCCCTGTAGCCCGCCATCGCGAGATTATTTTTTGTTCTATTTTCCTTCTTCTGTATTATCACCCTCGCCTTGCTGCCTCTCTGTCTTCCGCCCACGTCCGCGTGTCCCCGCGTCCGCGTGTCCCCTTTTGAAGGAAAAGAAACGTCACGAAC
Organism: Fusarium domesticum; assembly: GCA_013618395.1. Taxonomy (NCBI): domain Eukaryota; kingdom Fungi; phylum Ascomycota; class Sordariomycetes; order Hypocreales; family Nectriaceae; genus Fusarium; species Fusarium domesticum. The sequence goes on along the minus strand of JABFEV010000210.1, from coordinate 8,659 downwards.
CCCATCGACCATCGACAAAGTTGTCGAGGAGCGCTTACCGATACAAGGACATCTCAGTCTAAGAATCCCACACGAGCTTAGTTAAAGCTCAAAAGACTTGGTGTCTTGTCGCCTATCTATCGATTTACTACTCCCTGCTTGAAACACAAAGCCAACTTCGCTCTTCGTGCCCTCGCCATCATGTCAGGTTACGGTTACGGTCCTCCTCCCCCCCCTCCCCCTGCAGCCGCATCGGGTGGTCCTTCTAGCTACGGATCTTCGGCCCAGCAGGGTCTGTCCCGTGGAGGTTCTCATCATGGACGAGGTCGTGGGGGACATTACAATGGAGGACGTGGTGATTTTCACGGGTTACCTCAAGGTCATTATGAATATAGCGGCCAGTCATACCCTGCCCATCACAACCCTACCCATTACGGGGGCGCCCACCCACCGGCGGGAGCCTACCCTCCCCCTCAAGCCCAGCCTCAGCCGCAATGGGGTCCAGAGCATGGGCATCCCGCCCACGGACATGCTCCAGTGTCCATGGCTTCCAACAATTATCATCCAAACTACGCTCCCCAGCCATATCCTCCTTCGCAATATCCACAGCAGCCGCCATACGGCGGCCATCAGCAGTACCCGTACCAAGGTCCACCTGCTCCCCCCAACCAAGCCCAGTGGAGTGGTCATGGGCCGCCGCCTCAGGGTCACTATGGGAATGGTCGACCACGAGGTGGTTACAGTGATCGAGGTGGTCCGAAACCCCCGATGAACAGGCCTATGCGCCCTGGCTATGAGCATGAAGTTATGCAACCCCCAGTCAACGGCGCCTATGGCCAGCCATATCCTCATGATCCTCGAGCCACTCACTACCCCCCTGCCCCCTATCCTCCATATTCAGGACCCCCTGCCCCTCCAGGACCGGCTCACCATGACGGCTTCTATGGCCAGAACAGCCGCCGTGGCCGTGGCGGTCACAGAGACGGTAACTCTCGTGGTCGTGGTGGCCACAACGGAAACGACAAGGCTCGTCACCACAAGCCAGCTAACAACGAACCCAACCATGGAAAAGCTGAAACCCCAGCGTTGGGGAAGAAGAAGAAGCGCAAGACAAACACGCTGGGTCTGACGCCGGGCATGGAATCCGAGTCTGAAGACGATGAGGGAGAAGAGAAGATGCTGACGAATCTCATTGGTCAAGAAACACTAAAGTGAGACTTCACACCTAGTCCCTTGTGCCAACGCTAACCCGACACAGTGTAAAGGATATTGCCTCCTTTTTAGCAGAGAGAAAGAAGCATTTCCCTACCAAGGCCCGCGTCGAGGCCAAGAAGGCTGCCAAGGTGGCACAAAGTAGCGAGGACAAGGCTTCCTTGCTTGAGAAACAAGCCGACAAGCTCCGACGTCAGCTTCGTAAGGTGGAGTCATCCATCAAACGAAAGAGAGAACAAGGAGATGAAGGCGATGAGATGAGAGATCCGTCTGAGGAGTCTTCAGACGACGAGCCAGAAGTCATGTCTACTCGTTCACATGTCGCTCCCCCACCACCTCCGCCTGCAAAGAAAGCCGACGTCTCCAAGCATTGCAAATATTATTCCACTGGTGGAACATGCGGCAAAAAGGGCAAGTGCCGCTTCGTGCATGATCCTGAGATTAGAGAAGCAGCTATGAAGGATCGCGAAGCCAACCACGGACGTCTCACGATTCAGCAACGCCTAATTCTCAACGACAAGGAACAAGAAGATCTCACCGTGCTTCAGTCCATCCAGTATCTCCGTAACAAGGGCCTCATGACACCCGCCGAGCCTTCAGAGACCATGGGTACTGAGAAGGAGAAGAGCAGCAATGGCGAGACGATCAAGACTCCGGCTCCGGCTCCTCCGTCGAGTTTACTTCCTGCTGCCTCAGACTCGCTTCCCCCACTTCCCATCAAGAGAGAGCCAGTATCTTCTCGTCGCGGTCCTCCTCCATCCGTCGTTCCTGGTGCGAATAGTAATAGCACTCAGGGGGTTAAACATTATCAAGGTTGGCTCCTGAGGCCTTATGGAAGCACGAGTGGCAAGTCCTCCAAAAGCGATAACCTCCCATGAGACCCAGAGCAATTTTACGATGCGATGTGTATTTATCTGCATCGGATTTTGTTCCAGATGTTGTATTAAAGATGGATATGCTGTTACTGGACTACACAACCATGGTGCTAAAGTTGGATGGCAAAGGTTGAAATTCAAGTAAGGCGGTCGTTTGAACAGTTGCTCTACAATATTTCGGCATGATGAAGTTTTCCCAAGATATGGGCTCAAGTCGACTCTGTGAGGACTGACTGGTCAATGTCCAAACGTCAAGTCTCACTCTGACCTGAGTTTGTGGTCGGGGCTTTCTCACAGTATTAGGTGCAATTGAGGGTTGAATGCAAAGAGAGAACCTGGATAAAGCAATAGGCTGTGCAGGATGCCATTGTTGCTACAATTAATGTCTTTGGCGAATGAAGTTGAGCTTTTAAGCTGGTCCTTTATATGGACGTGATATGCCGTGATGCATGCTAAGTATGGCTAGAATCCTCGTCACTTGTCAATATATCGCGATGTGGTAGGCCATGCCACATAACAGGTTCTTGGGAGTCAATTGTTCGGTTTGAATCGACACATAATAAATCAGCAATTGGGTAACAAAGCCTAGCCGGGCTACCATTTTGATGTATGATCCAAATCATAATAATGCCAGTATACGAATCTTCCCAACCACCTTGCCATGCACATAACAATAAGCCCTGATCCCACCAGTTATTTCGGCCCGTTGCGTGCAACAGACCGTTCAGTAAAGATGATTACAATGAATAAAAGACAGACAAGAGGGGATCAATACAAATAGAGAAAACACGAATGAAACAACTCCGTCGCTAATGTAGACCCTTTGAGTCTGCATAAAAAGGGAATGAAGCAGTGGCTGTAAAGAGCGGGATGAAGAAGTGCAATCAACCATGTGTCAGAAGGAGCCCCCTTGATCAAGATGAAGAATGGCCCCCATTGTTGATAAATAATTGATGTCTGTTGTGGGGGACGGTGGCACAGGGAGGAGATTTATGCAGTTGAATGGGTGGTGAGATGGAGTGACTGATACAGGGGGATGGTTATAAATATAAATAAAGAAAGGAGTCGTTATGATTTGATTTTGGTATCACCGACGTCGTCCACGAAGAGCCTCGAGAGCTTTCCGTTTCCGTTCCTCTTTGGCTTGTTTGAGATTCATCTCAAGACGCTGCTCTTCAATATCTTCCAGTCGACCAATGCGTTCTGCTCGCTGTTCCTCGACGTCGATGTCGTCCAGACCAGCCTCCATATCCGAGGATCCGTCAGACGCATAGTCATAGCGTGGCCCACCCTCGTCTTCCTCGTCGTCGTAGTCGATGAAGTCATCCAATTCCTCATCGTAGTCATCCTCGTACCGCGATCGGGAGTTTGAAGGTGGGGGAGCGGATACCTTGAGTAGAGCGCCGCCGCGGTGAGTTTCTTTCCTGATGCTGGTGCTACCAGGCTTGGGTCTTGCGGTGCCGGTATAACCGGTCGTTGCTGTTGCGGCCTTCTTGACCTTCTTCTCTTCTTCGACCTGTGCTGATCTGCCTCGATCACCCTTGGTGGAAGCCCCTTTTCCAGGAGGAGCCCCTTTTCCAGGAGGACCCCTCGTAGAGAGCGCCTTGCCGTTCCGTCCATCTTTGCCAAGTGCGTCTCTGCCCTGGCCGTTGACAGGTACACCAGGTCGTTGACCTGGCTTTGCTGTACCGGCATAACCAGACGGTTGAGTTGGTCTTGTTTTCTTCGCGGCACGAGGATCCGGTCTCGAATCCCCTCTGGATTCTGCCCTAGGTTCATCCTTCTCCTTCCTGGCAGCACCGCCACCCTCCACCTTCTTGTGTTGGATTTTGCCAACCTGACCCATGGTGGCTTGAGCTCGTTGAGCACGCGCAAGAATCTCAGCGAAAGAACCCTTCTTCGGGGGGACCCCTCTGGCAGCCGGGGCACTCGAGGGTCCAGGGGCGGGTCTGCTGGCAGGACCAGACTTCTGGACCCTGTTGCCCGCATTCATGGGTCTTGACGACAAGACATTAGGTTTTGAGGGATTCGTGGAAATCGGAGGCCGCTGTGATGGAATCGGTCTATCGAGGGGTCGTGATGACTGAAGTGGTCTCGAAGACTCGCTCGCGTGGGGCCTCGGTGCCTCTGAACTGCGCGGTGCCATTGTGCTGGAGAGGGTCGTGACTCGAGGCGTCTTGGGCGCAATCGAACGAATATCGTCGTCGGCCTTGCGCTTCGGCAGTGTGTTCGACCGCGACAGACCCCGCGTGGGTGCCGGTGCCGGGGACGACGGGTCCCCGCTGATCTGGGCAAGAAGGTCTCCGATCTGCATCGTCATTGTCAACAAAAGTTCACGATCCAGAACTATCTAGCCGTATTACTCACCGGCATATCGCCAGCTGGTAACCCAAGTAACCTAACAGGAGAGTTGAGAAGCGCCCCTAAAGTCAAAGACAAGCCAGTGACCCGGTGCGTCAACTGTGAGTCATTGAGCGATCGTGTGCCTCGTTCACGCAGTTATCATGCACTTGTCGATCCTCTCAGAGGTTAACTTCTGGATGGTGACAGTGGCAGATGAATTACAGCAATGAACTCGGGTCGTACAGGCTCAAATTTTGATGCCCGAGACAAGTGAATCACAGGCGATTACGGGAAACAAGAGGCAAAGACAGATAGGCTGTTAGGCAGTGATGAACAAAGAATCAGTCAAAAAGGCCAACTTTATGAGCAGCAGGAGAAATCAAGGCAAAGCCACAGGTAGATTCCGGCGTTCGAGCACGTGATGTTTGACGTCGTTCGAGGTGTGGCGAGTGTGGATGGAAAGTTTTCGGAACCTCGGCGCACGGCATTTTTCCGAAGTGTGCCTCAGCTGTTTGTGCTTGGTAGGAGGATCCACAGATTCTCAACCCCCCCCCGCCCTAAATGCTCGCCTAAGCGCAATTTTTGGTGCCCACAGGATCAAAATTGACCCCCAAAGTTTCGCGACGCTGGGAACTTTTCTACCTCGTCAACCCGAAATCAATAACCTCGAACTCGAAGGCTTCAGTCTCCGCCCAACTTGCGGTTAAACCGATTGATTTCTCCTGTTCTCATTATCTCCAGATGTAAGTTAACTGCCCTGCCTTTCTTTTGTATCAAGCGCTGCATCTTCCTTGAGTGTATGGCCGCTATCGCATATAAAGTCGCACGCTTCCGCACTCGATTGAGAAACCTAGACTCTAATACTTTATTTTTCTTCCTTTAGAAACCACTTTCAAAATGAAGCACCTCGCAGCTTACCTCCTTCTCGGCCTCGGTGGCAACACCGCCCCTTCCGCTGCCGATGTCAAGGCCGTTCTCGAGTCCGTTGGCATTGAGGCCGACGAGGAGCGCCTCAACACCCTCATCTCCGAGCTCGAGGGCAAGGATATCCAGGACGTACGTTGATCCCCTGAGCGAAGAACGACATTGAAACAACATACTGACATGTTCACTCTAGCTGATCTCCGAGGGCTCTGAGAAGCTTGCTTCCGTCCCCTCTGGTGGTGCTGGTGGTGCCCCCGCCGCTGGTGCCGCTGCTGGCGGTGCCGAGGAGGTCAAGGAGGAGGTCAAGGAGGAGGAGCCCGAGGAGTCTGACGACGACATGGGTTTCGGTCTCTTCGACTAAGCGATTTACTCTTTCTCCCGAGAAAAGAAATCCGCACGGTCACGATGCCTCACGAATTTTTCGAAGAAGTTACGCACTGGGTTGTGCGCCGGTTTTTACGCGCCTTTTGTGGGTGTGTGAGGGCTGGTTGTCCAAGGCTGGGTTGGGTCTCTTAAGGATGGGATAGATCACGGCTTATGAGAATAAAAAAAAGGCGACAGGGCTCTTCGAAGATTATTGTTCCGTGGTCACCTTGTGAATTGATTCGTGATGTTCTTGTTCCACACAGCCAGGGACGCTCCTTTTGATGTTGAGCGTAACCCTCAAGCTGGCCCTCTGCCTACCTAGTTGGGTACAGTCCAAAAGCTCCAATGAGTAACTGATGTAACTATACGCGAGATCATTCAATAAAGGCGAGACTGTCGGCTGTTGGCAGTCGGCTCTGGGCTGTCTCCTGTATCTACTCTGTGCTCTCCTCAGACGACCTTCTTGAGCCTGACGAACCTCTCTATTCCTTATTAGACCTGACAGGCCTTACACAACAGCTCATCACACGCCTCAGCCATCCATATGAAACCAACACGAAGAATATATCCAGAAGCGTCACGGGCCACAAATGCCCAAGATCTCGTGGTCACAGGGTAGTGTTGAGCGGGACGGGGGCCATTCACGCAGATAGACAGTATCAAAGCTACACTCCATCTCGTCAATTTTTTCTTTAATTATATCTCAGTGTTTGTAAACAGTTTGCGACATACAATCGGAAAGAAGAGCAGGTGTTCTGCTCGCAATATACGCTATGATCCAGAATGAGAGACCGGCCGTGTAAGATGCCGAGAAAATCAGAACATCTAATATATCCCCTGAAACAAAGTAACTAAAATCAAGCCAAACCATGTAGAGCGCCTTTCCCTTCGTTACAGCCACTCCCATTCTCAACCGCGTCAACTACTTTGAAGGGCGGTAGCCAGTCTCGTCGCCGGTCCAAGAGAACGTCCTCGGCTGCTCATTGTTGTAGCTCGGCAGAGGAGAGTTCCCGGGATCAGAAGAGGCGGGCAGTTCGGCGGGCGCAGCTTGTTCGGCGGGTAAGGATGATTCGGCCACGTACATTGGAGACGCTGCCGTGTTCTGTCGAGGGTAGTTGTCGGAGCTAACAAATTCAGTCATGTCCATCACGAGAGGTTTCTCAAGAGAACGAAGATACTTACTAGGGTGACCCTATTGTGCCGTCTTGCATACTCATGTGCCCCAGGCCGAGATGGCCGTAGTGAGCCGAGTTGTGAGGACTCATAGGAGGACTCTGTCCAAACGTGTTGGCCATGGGGCTGGGCTGCTTTCCGGGGGTCCAGGCTCCAGCAGCCGCAACACTCAGGGTGTTGTAATCGGTCTCGACCATAGTCGGCGTCGCGCTAGGTGCACTGCGGAAACTCTTGCGGTAGGCCTTGTCGAAACCGCCTCGTCGACCACAGAGGTAGATGAGACCTGCGCCGATGATGACAACAGCCGCGGCACCGATGGATATTCCTGCGATGGCACCAGGCGAGAGATGAACGCCGCCGTGGCCGCTGCCCGACTCGGACTCGGATTCAGAATCTGTGGACTCGCTGTCGCTGGAGTCTGTCTTTTCGGGATAGTCCTCCTCGGTAGGCCAGGGCTCACCGGGACGTAGTTGATAATCAACATCCTTTGCCTTGTCCTGCCATTCCCTGAGAGTTTCGTTCTTAGTCTGTGGAGACCGCCAGTGTTAGTTCACTGTTCTTTTCCGGTTGTGTAGAAAGAAACAGGAGAGTGTTTACGTACAGGATTGACAACTCCCATCATGTGATATCGTACACAGGAGCCTGGAGCACCGCAGTAAAAGAATATCGGATCGGTATCGTTCACCCTAACGCGATATCGAGGACCCTATGAACGTCAGCGTTTCGTTGTTGATGAGTGTCGGTCCTGGCTTACATCGTCTGTGATGGCCTGCACTTTCTGGGAGTCGCTCGAGAAGCCTCTTCGATTCGTTCCGACGTATTCGTACGGAATGCACGGGTTATCGAAATCGCCCCGAATCACCCAATGCTCTGTTGGATAGAAACGCCATTCGATGATATCTCCTATCTCGGCGTCGAGTTCAGAAGGTGTGAACTTGTGCCCGGACTACAGAGTCCCCCTCCCCCGTCAGTGCTTGATCTTGGGGTCCAGAAGATCCGTTTGTAAACTCACCGCTCCGACATTGACAGTGTGTGTTGTGATTCCAGTAGCTGTCGTTGTGGCTGTCTCTTCGGCTGTGGCAGTAGCTTCGTCCGTCACTGAGGCATCGATAGTGAGAGACGTGAGGTCATCATCAACTGAAGATCTTTGAGCCAACACCGCTACTGCGAGAGCAGAAAAGGCCAAAAGGGATTTCGGTAACATTGTGGCTATAAAATTGGCCGTCTTTCTTCTTTGTTTCTTTCGAGTTATTTTCCCCTTGGATTGAGTTATATCGTACTGTTATCCCAAACGTTGACCAGGAGAACCAAAGGTGAAGGAGGCGAGCAGGAAGAAAGAGACAAGAACAGGCAGAGTGAAGAGGATGCGAATGAGCTGAGTAATATGCAAGATTACCTGCTTTCTCCGCCCAATTTCCCAATGTCAGATTCCACTTACTGCGTGGCAATGATGTGAAGCAAGGTGCGCAGTGTCTTTCTTTGGTCCAAGAATTAAACGAGAGGGTGTCAGGAGACGACAGCCAACAGGGCTGAATTGATGACAGTGACGATGTTAAAGATAGAAGTTGTATCACTTCTTCCTTCCTCTCTTTGATTCGTTTCTTTCATTCTCTTTCCTTTCTACCTGACGATAAATAGGGCCAGGACTTCCTCTTCCTCTTGCTTTCAATTAAACTGGGGGCGATGTCTTCACAGCCGAGCCACAACCTATTCCCCCCAGCCATAGATACAACGTAGGGGCCTGAAATAATGTAAGGGGGCTCCACAGTGACAGGGGGGTCAGGAAG
>JABFEV010000209.1:0-36130 GCA_013618395.1 Fusarium domesticum | reverse complement strand
TTTTTCTTTTTTTCTTTTTTTTTTTTTTGGTTGGGAGGGGGGAGGGGAAACATTGAACCGAGGGCAAAATAATTACAGAATAAATATCATGACGTCTAGATTATTCGGTTGAGTTGAATTCTTATTATTGTTCGTCGCAATTTAAATGGTAATGACTTCTACTCAGCCTCTTTAGCTGTGCGCAGTCAGTTAGTTAGTTACGTTGTTGGGGGAGAGAGGCCGCCAGATGGCGGCGAGAACAGTGACATGCCAATCCAAGTAGACTAGTCGTGGGAGAGAGGGATAGAGATAGTTTACCTAGTATCTAAATATCGCTTTCTTCTACCTCTTCGAAATTCAAGAATCAAAAATGCAGTTGTTGCAACGTGTCAAAACAGGTAGTCACTGAATTGAGCTTCAAAGAGTCATGTTAAGCACCTTGATGAGAAAACCTAGAAACTGGCGGGTGCAGTGCATTTTTTCCCGGAGATATGGTTCATATATAAGCAATAACATTGCGTACCATCTTCAAACTCGAATAAAATCACTGCAGTCATCATCATCAAACACTCACTCACCTCTACCAAATCTTTTACCCACCACACTTTCAAAATGGCCTCTGTCAAGTCTCTCGTCGTCTTCGTGGCTGCCTTTGGCACTGTCGTCATGGCGGGTCAAGGCCATGGCCGCCCAGGCCCCTACAGCAAAGCCGACCTTGAGATTATCGAGAAAGAAGTGCGCAACAATGTGGTATTGGGCAATTGCCACTTGCTGCATGGAGGCTCCTGCTGGGCAAAGGGCAAGTTCACGCCTGAGAAATATTATTCTTTAAAAAGACGACAAGCTAACTTGTATGCCCTCTGTATAGGCTGTGGCCCCCACTACCCAGGCTGGTCCGGCGTCTCGGTTGGTCACTGTCAACAGCCTGGCATTTTCTATGGATGCCCCTGCGACCCAGATGTGAACTACTAGATTTCATTTCAAGCTCCCCTCGCTTGAACATACTGGGAAGGATTGAAAGCTGGATTTATTGAAGAAATGGTCTTATGGAATTGGCTACAAGGACAATAGATGTGATCGAAAAAAGCCACGATAGATGGGCGAATGGTTACGATATGATGGAAAACCAAACGAGTCTACCTAGTTACCCATCATATGAATTCAATACAGTGCAGTGTAGTGTCCACTAAAAAATCATAAACTCGGACGACAACCATCCAAAGGGTCTGGATGACAATATCCCTGTCACACGACCTCGCTCCCGTAGCAATGTCCCTTTTAAGTACACTCCGGGCGGCACCATCGCATCATGATACCCTAGCACTACTCGAGACGGACCTCGACCCTTCATGGCAAGGACATACCCGTCGGGTTTAGCGCCTAATCCCTGTCGTTCTGTCCCCAACCCCTGTGGATGCCCCCCCTGCCCCTGTGCAGGGGTGGCTTGCCCGTAGCCAATTATTGTCGTCTGCCCTTCTCCTTTGCACTGCCTCAATAATGGGCGACTTCTGGATTGAACATGGGTAAGTAACATCACGACTGACTCTCTCCCTCTCTCCCTCACTCTCTCTCCCTCTCTCTCCTGTCTTGTCTTTTCTTTGGCGATTTGATCTCGGCCATTTCATCGCCTCTTCTTTAATATTCACTTTCATTTCATCGTCTCATGGCCATGCATCGACTTCTCACTCCTTGATCGTCATCCCCTTTACCCCATTTTCTTCTGTTCACGAGGCCTCGATTGTGGCATTGCTCTTTAGCCTTCTCATTAACCTGCTACCCGCCTTGTCTTCTTTCCTCGACTTCAGCTGCCTTGGCCCCAACAGATTCCATTCAACTAAGATTTTTCGCCTCTTTTCCTTTTTGCACAGCCTCGCCGAGCTCCTTTTGAGTTTCCCGAGCTCTCTCAGAGTCTGCCTTCACTCGCTTAGCTCGCTTTACTGCATTACATGCAGTTTGGGGAATATCTAGCTTGCTCAACATGGCCGAGGCTCATGATGCTCCGAACCCGCCTATGAGGCGTCGTGCGTGCGTAACCTTGAGAGTTTGTCTGGGAGGCCTTTCAAGAGCGCAGCTTGTGGCAGGTCTTATATATATATATCTTTCATCTTGCTGATTCTCTTTTCTTTAGTCCAACCATCACCATCGATACAACTGCCGTCAACACTGACAACAATACTACCAATAATCTTTCAGAATCACAACAACTCCGAGTCGCCTCTCCGGTTTCTCACCAAGACGACGCTATCAGTCCCGCCACATCTACCGACCCTTTATCAGCTAGTTGGATGTCCCAACGAACAGCGGGCGCACATCGCCCCGAGTTGGACACCGAGATGTCTTTCGAAACTCGCGATAGCCGGCCCACCAGCCCTCATAACGTCTCTAGCCCTGTCATGGGTAATGAATTCTTAGCCGTCCCCCCCAATAGTCACTCGCGACAGAACTCAATTGACTCCGAAGACGCCCCTCGTTCCATCTCTACGCATGGAGATACCACATTGGTGGCTTCTGCCGCCACGCAAGTGTACAACAAGTACAAGTCATCCGACCTTGACGCCCAAAAGATCATGACCGATGAGACCGCCCTTAAGCCCGACGTTGGCACTGAGGCCGACTTCCAAGTTGACGACAACCCTTTCGCGTTTGTTCCTGGCCAGCTCAATAAAATGTTCAATCCCAAAAGCCTGGCAGCTTTCTATAAGTTGGGCGGTCTGCGTGGTATTGAAAAGGGCCTTCGCAGCGACCGAAAGGCCGGCTTGAGCATGGACGAGACTCGGCTTGCCGGCACAGTATCTTTCGAACAAGCCACATCTAAAACCTTCAACTCGGGAGAGTCTGGCACTGGAAATGATGCTTCATCCGATGGACAAGCTTTCTCGGACCGACTACGCATTTTCAAGGACAATCGATTACCCCAGAAGAAGGGCAAGAGCCTCCTTCAGCTCATGTGGATCACCTATAACGACAAGGTCCTTATTCTTTTATCTATCGCTGCCGTGGTCTCTCTGGCCGTTGGTCTCTACCAAACGTTCGGAGGTGAACATAAACCCGGAGAGCCCAAGGTCGAGTGGATCGAAGGCGTGGCGATTATCGCTGCCATTGCCATCGTTGTCATCGTCGGCTCTCTCAACGATTATCAAAAGGAGCGGCAATTCGCAAAGCTGAACAAGAAGAAACAGGATCGCAATGTCAAGGTGGTGCGCTCAGGAAAGACTTTTGAAATGTCGGTATTCGATATTCTGGCCGGCGACGTTATCCATCTTGAACCTGGAGACCTTGTGCCTGTTGACGGTATTCTCATCGAGGGCTTCAACGTTAAGTGTGACGAGTCTCAGGCGACTGGCGAGTCCGATGTTATCCGTAAACGACCTGCCGACGAGGTTTACGACGCTATCGAGAACAACGACAATCTTAAGAAGATGGACCCCTTCATCCAGTCTGGTGCTCGCATCATGGAGGGTATTGGCACCTTCATGACGACCTCTACCGGCATCTACTCCTCCTACGGCAAAACCCTCATGGCTCTGAACGAGGACCCTGAGATAACACCTCTTCAGGCGAAGCTCAACGTCATCGCTACTTATATCGCCAAGCTGGGCGGTTCTGCCGGCCTTCTACTGTTCATAGTCCTGTTCATTAAATTCCTCGTCAGCCTGCCAAAGCTGGACAGCAGTGTCACCCCGGCCGCCAAGGGACAGATGTTCCTCAACATCTTCATCATGGTCGTCACCATCATCGTCGTTGCTGTCCCAGAGGGTCTTCCTCTTGCGGTTACCCTGGCCCTCGCCTTCGCCACCACTCGCATGTTGCGCGATGCCAACTTGGTCCGGCACCTCAAGGCCTGTGAGGTTATGGGAAATGCCACTACGATCTGCTCCGACAAGACAGGAACCCTTACCCAGAATAAGATGCAGGTCGTGTCTGGTACTATTGGAACAAGCCATCGTTTTGGAGGTGCTCGTGACGGCGCATCCACCCCTGACGATACCAGTGGTGATATCTCGGCCTCGGAGTTTGCCTCGATGCTCAGCGACCCGGTCAAGGAGCTCCTCCTCAAGTCCATCTCACTCAACTCGACTGCCTTCGAAGGCGATGTTGACGGTCAAAAGACCTTCATCGGTTCCAAGACTGAGACGGCCATGCTCATCTTTGCTCAATCTCATCTCGGCATGGGCCCTGTGAGTGAGGAGCGAGAGAACGCCAAGACACTCCAGCTCATACCCTTTGATTCTGGCCGCAAGTGCATGGGTATCGTCGTCGGTCTTGCCAACGGAAGGGCCCGTCTCTATATCAAGGGTGCCTCCGAGATCATCCTATCCAAGTGCAGCCGAGTCCTCAGCAACCCTGCCAACGACGATTCTATTGCCCCCATGTCCGCGGACAACAACAGCACCGTCACCCAGATCATTGATAGCTACGCCAGGCGCTCTCTGCGAACCATTGGCATCTGCTACAAGGAGTTTGAGTCGTGGCCCCCAACCGATGTCCGCATGGCCGAGGGAGGCAACGAAGTCATTTTTGAGGACCTCTTTGTCGACATGTCCTTGATCGGCGTTGTTGGCATCCAAGATCCTCTGCGTGATGGAGTCCCCGAGGCTGTGAAGCTCTGCCAAAAGGCTGGCGTCGTTGTTCGTATGGTTACTGGAGACAACAAGATCACTGCCGAGTCCATCGCCAAGGAGTGCGGCATCATCCAGCCCAACAGTATCGTCATGGAGGGACCTGAGTTCCGAAACCTGTCCAAGTTTGAGCAGGAGCAAATCATCCCCAGGCTGCACGTCCTCGCCCGATCCAGTCCCGAGGACAAGCGAATCCTGGTCAAGCGACTCAAGGACAAGAACCAGACCGTCGCCGTTACCGGTGACGGTACCAACGATGCGCCTGCTCTGAAGATGGCGGACGTCGGTTTCTCGATGGGTATCTCCGGTACCGAGGTTGCCAAGGAAGCGTCAGCTATCATCCTCATGGACGACAACTTCACCAGTATCGTCAAGGCCTTGAAATGGGGCCGTGCGGTAAACGACGCCGTCAAGCGATTCCTCCAGTTCCAGCTAACCGTCAATGTCACTGCGGTTATCCTCACGTTTGTCACTGCTGTCTCGAGTTCGGATGAATCGTCGGTTCTTACCGCCGTCCAGCTGCTCTGGGTCAACCTCATCATGGATACGTTGGCTGCGCTCGCCCTGGCTACTGATCCTCCCCAGGAGAGCGTACTGGAACGAAAGCCAGAGCCCAAGGGATCCGCCATCATTTCTGTCACCATGTGGAAGATGATCCTCGGCCAGTCCATCTACCAGCTTGCCATTACGTTCCTCCTGTACTACGGAACTCCCCACGGAATATTACCTCTCGGAGGTCGTATCCCCGGCGAGGAGGAGACTGCCACTCTTGTTTTCAACACCTTTGTGTGGATGCAGATCTTCAACCAATGGAAGTAGGTGATCCCTCCCCTACGCCGTATAGATTGATGCTGACACTTTGCAGCAACCGCCGTCTAGATAACAAGTTCAACATCTTTGAGGGCCTGACCAAGAACTGGTTCTTCATTGGCATCAGCGCCATTATGTGCGGTGGCCAGGTCTTGATCATTTTTGTTGGTAGCGATGCTTTCCAGATCGCCAAAGACGGCCAGTCTGGAACGCTCTGGGCCATCGCCCTCGTCCTTGGTTTCTTGTCCATCCCGATGGGTGTGGTCATCCGTCTCATCCCAGACGAGTTTGTGCTTGCTCTGATCCCCGAATTCTTCAAGCGACAAAAGACTCCTGGCCTAACCATCTCGGACGAGGAGATGAGCCAGTACCCCGAGCCCCTTGCGGACTTGCGAGACGAGCTCAACTTTATCCGACAGTTCAGGGGAGGCCGTCTGAATAATCTAAAGTACGCCATCAAGAACCCCAAGGAGACGATAGTCAGGGCACGGTCTGGGACCCCATCCCACTCGCGATCCAACTTGATCATCGAGCCGCAGACACCTACCCAAGAAGAGGACTTCGGCTCTCCAGTGGCAACTCCCAAGTCCAAGACTCCTCGATCCAACCGATCACGGTCCAACTCTGCCCTCGGTGCGCCCACAGTCATGGCGGGCATCGTAGCAGCTGGTGTAGCGGCGGGCTGGCAACCAAAGCAGCGTGCCGATCATAACGCGGGGGATAACCAGGGCAATTAACCAATAACAGCTACAAAAAAGAAGAAGAAGAAAAAAAAAAAGGAAAAAAGAAAGGAGAAAACAGCGCGGCGCATAGACAGGAGTATCGGTCGACTTTGGGGCGGTCTGTATAACATGGGAAGTCTAGGCCTTTTGATTTGAGTACCGACCGAATCATCATTACTCGTTTGGTTGTTGGGGGTTATGGCTACTCATAGAACTGCTGCTTAATGGGACAGCATACCAATATAATTATTCATTTGAGTTACTTGTACTGTTCTTTACCTAGTGAACTTGTCTTGACTCATACCCAGCTTGACTTTGCCATGCCAACTATAAGAACCGCAAGTCAGAGAGCTCAACGACATGAAGCCTTTGGTTTCGCCATTTCTATTTATAACACATAGCTATTGTTCCTCTACAACTATGACATCAATGAGATAATGTGATAGTATTGTGAATGTCAAGATGAGTTAGGATATTCCTAGGAATCTGTGTCTGGTAGGATCTCTTAGACTGCAGGATAAACAAGTAACATCGACGAGGTCGAATACAAGTTTACGAAATCGTTTACACACAATGCGTACAAGTTGATGAGTTGAGGAGTGGTTGCGATTATATAACTTCTATGTAGTCAAAATCTAGCCAATTTATACCCCATGCCATGCAAACACCGACAAAAGATTTCCCTATGCTTGAAACAACGTCGCTCAACTAAAAACACACGCTAAATAGACCTATGCCATCCAAACAGTATAAAATGAGATATGCCAAACTAACAGTCAAAAAAAAGTGTATTAACACAGAGTACACGCAGCTCTAACCAAGGCCTAGGCTGATTGTCCAAGGGACTATTGATTGCACTGATAAATAATTCAGCCGCAAGACCGGTGCATCTCTAGAAGCTGAACAAGCCGCTTCGTCGCTTGCCCAGGGGATAAATGATCAATGCACTGACAAATAAACCGACTGCAATACCAATGGCGATTTGAATCATCGAGGCAGCAACACCAAACACAACATTGTCGACCTTGCCATCCGGCCCTAGCTGAACCGAGCCAGTGCCCTCGACCGTCTCAGTCGAGTTGGTCAACTTGTTGGCGGTGCTCAGTCCGCTGAGCAGGCCACCCGTCGATGCCAGTCCTCCTGGCACCTGCGCGAAGATGGCAGGAATAAGTGTTGCGGCCGCGACGCCGTGACGAAGTCTCGAGTACAGGTTCGCCAAAACGCCTACACACAATGCGCCCAAGGTGTTGGCGATCTGTGGCGCGGCTGAGAAGCGGACGCTGCTGAAATAGTTGACAACGTAGCCAGTGCAGGCAATGAATACCATGACGGGCATCTGGCGCCATTTTGCCTGGTACAAAATGCTGATGCAGATAACAAAGAAGGGGACAAAGATGAAGCCGTAGTAGGGGTTCGGGGGGTTCTCGCACGTCGTCTGGGACGTGGCGTTGGAGTCCATGATGCCGTACAGAGCCGCCCCAACAGTGATGCCGAAACCGAGGAGAAGGGAGTAGATGATGGCGTAGACGATGCGAATGGAGCCAGGGACGATGGCCCTAGATTGTAGTTCGAGAGAGGAGCACACTATTTGAATTAGTTCAAACTGTGGAAGACGGACATCAGCGGGCATGACTTACAAACCATGTATCCTGGCAGCAGCATGACAATGCCGCCTTGGGCGAGAGCCGAGAAGCAGAATAAGCTGCCGCCGCGTATACTTCCGAATGCTCTAGCCAAGAAGCTGACTAAAACAGTCGCGCTCACTTCAAGTACGTTGCTATACAAATTCGACCTGGGTGCCACAATAAGTTGCAGCCAACCGACGGTGCATCCAAAGAAGAAGCAGATTGGGAGATCAATGAGGCGAGCCTTGAAAGAGAAGGGGGCAGCCGTGACGCTTGTAAGGCCAAAAATGAAGACTCTGAACCAAGCGTTGAACTTGTCCTTGGCCTTCATCAATTCCTCCAGCTTGACTGTGGCCTCCTCAACACCAACTACGTCGTGCATGACCTCCTTGTAAACCTTGTGGGTGTCTTTGAGCTTTCCGAGGTCAATGCCTTGAGCAGTACGGACGATTCTGACTTCAGTCGTGTGTGTCGACTTGTCGTCAAAAGAAATAAGCATACATCCTGGAAGGTAGAGGAACTGGCCGTCAATCTCGAGGACGCGAGCCGTCATCTGGAGATACTCCTCAAGTCGATGGGTGGGAGCTCCAAAAAGCATCAGCGCCCTGCAGAGCTTGATGATGTAGTCCTGTCGAGACAAGGTCTCGGCAATGTGAATAGTGATCCTTGATTCTTCCTGACGCCACAATCCACTCATACGCGAGCCACTTCCGGCACGCCTTTGCGCAGGCCTCTTCTTGCCAGCCCCTTTCTGATCCTTCTCGTTCGGGTTTGCCAGTCGAGCGGATGCCTCTACAAGGTTGAGTAGCGTCTCCTGCGATCGGTTCTGGTCGTACCATTTCTTCCGGTTTGGTGTCGTAGTGCCGCCGGATTCCGAGCCAAAGACCGTGGGCGTGCCTACGCTGCCAACGGATGTAGTCGATGTGTTGCGGTAATGCTGACGGGATGATTCGCCTGGCTTATTATAGAGTTTGAGGAGCTGGGAGAGGACACCGCCGCGGTAATTCTCGGGGGCAGGGACATCGTAAACTCCATCATACAAACCGTCGTTGCGTTCTTCGTAAGTTACGTGCCCATCTTGAATGGCTTCTTCGTCCTTGGGTGTTTGTGAGGAGCTGCCAAAGCGTTGGGTGTGGGCTCGAACAATCTTGAAAGCTTCATCATTTGCACCATGAGCATCTTCCTGCGGATAAACTTGTTGAAAACTAGCGTGCCCTTTCCCGTTGCGAGACATATTTTGTAGAGGAATACTAGACTCATTTGACAGGTATTCACTGCCAGCCTCCCCATAGGCAGTCTCAGCGATCGACTCGATCGAGGCTCTTGGTCCACCAAGAGGGGACTCTCTCATCTCTCTCTCTTTCTGAACCTTAGCAGCCATCTGTCGGGCTCGTTCCTGGGCAGCAGCAGCAGCAGCTCGTGCATCAGGGTCTAGGGAAGGGTCTTGGGCAAGGCTCTGAGTTGTAGGAATCGAATTGGCTGAGTTTCCGCGCAAGACTGATGGTCTTTGTTTAGAAATGGGAGTATTTCGATGGTCTGGAGGACTGGGTATGGAAGAGACCGCAGCCGGGGGGTTCGTGGCACCCGCATTGCTGTTAAATCGTACACGACCCTTTTCTTTCCTTATGGCAGCGGCAGTCGTAGGGCTCGGGGGCACATTCCCAAGGGTTTCGGGCTGATAGTCGGGGCCTATACCAAGCTCAGGGTCCGGATCATCCCGAGAAGCTTTCAAAGAGGAGTCCATTAGTATGATATGAGAAAGATTAACGTGAGGAGGTTGAGAGGTTTGGAGGGCTGGGATAAGTAATGATGATATAAGTGAAAGAAACGAGCGAGTGATAGAAAGGACGCGCAACTAATTGAATGCCGAGACGACAATGTCTACGGGGTCAAGTCAAAAACGACAAGGTACACGTAGATAGGCACGAGGGAAGGTAGTTATTTTCATCGTCGGGGGAAGTTTTTCTTGAAGAGATAAATAAAAATCTTGATGAGTCTAGCACAGTGTGGTTCGTACCTACCTCCGGAACACGGACGGTCTAGACACGGGCGACGATCGTCTTGCACAATGCTGGGTAACCAACCTGACGTCGTTAAGGTGGACTCTTGGCGGAGTTGAGCAAAGGGGAAAGAATGATGAAGGTGGAGATTTAAATCAGCTCATGAGTCTTGGTGCTGGGATCTCGATTCTGTTATGTAAACCCGGGGATTCCGTGCTGCTCCCAAGTCTTGGACCGTTGACCCCTTCTCTTGTACTCCGTATGACAAACACAAGTATTTTGTTATTCATAACCCGCTGTACTAAAATCAGATAAGGTGCAACTATAACATCTACTACGCCAGGCTGCCCTGTCTTCACTTCTCCGGATGCTGTGGCCCGGTAGTTGGGTAGTCTCCACCCGAGGGAAGGGGATCAACTTGAAGGAAAGCTCTTCACATCAACTTCACAATAAAAATAGGTAAATTGGTAATAGCGCCAGGGGGCAAATTGTTCTTAAAGATAGCCGTGGACGTGAATCATGATGACTGAGCTTGGCTCTTTCACTCTTATGTTTACATGGGCACACCGGCGTGGGAAAAACTTTACTGGCATGAGATGACGAAGGAAAGTCCAAGGGAGTTCGTCTGAGGTTACAGGTTGGTAAGGTGTTACCAGTCACATGCAGAACGTGTCTTTTGCTTTCCAAATGAGGCAGTAACGATTCCACTTTCAATTCAGGGACCATTTACTGTAGACTACGCTTCCCGGCAGGAGCCAATCAAGGATACCTGACCAATGGGATGCTCGTGGGGAACCTGGAGTTGCGGTTTTGATGAACTGGTACCTCCGTTTGTCCAGTCTCTGTGACTTTCCTTTCTGGGAAAAACGGTCGGGACGGCGGCACCCGAGTAAACTGACATGTCACTGTGCTACTGGCACTGTCTAAACATCATCTTGTCTAACATGGAATCTTGTCACTTAGCATCTGGTCAATCAAAAGGGAGACTAATCATGATTTCAACTTGATGAATAGTTTGTACTGGCTATACTTGAATATTCTTTCTTCGTCTCTTGGCAATATCAATGCGACATTGCATCCTCAAACAACTTCCTGAGCTGATCCTTCTCCCGCTCAAGCTCCTTGGACAGATTGGGCGCCAACATGAGCACACGTGCCTGAGGGATCGTCCCTTCGACAAGCATTTCAATATGCTCTGATCCGAATCCCAGCTCCTTTAGACCCTTAGGCTGATCGCCCAGATCTGCGAGAAACTTGGTCAGAGCCTCAGAAAGAACCTCGCCTGCGCTCTCGCGCTTGACGTTGCTGATGTCGACGCCAAATGCCTCGGCGGCTTGCAAGTGTCGTTCCGGGTTGGACGCGGCTGTGAAACGGAAGACGGCAGGGGCAGACACAGCGACCGACACACCGTGAGGAATGATGTTTTCCTCGATTTCGTACCCAGCGTGCTTGTAGCCTGGGTTCTGACCCGAGATGGGATATGACATGCCTGTGAGCCCAAGTCAGTAAAGCAGCAACCACTATCGATATGGGTGTACGTACCGTGGCAGAGATGTACACCGGCGTTACCAAAACCAACACCAGCCAGAGTCGAGGCCAGAAGCATCTCACTCTGAGCCTCAAGATCATCAGGATTCCTTACTGATCGTGGTAGGTACTTGACCGTGGCTCTTAGAGCATGGAAGGAAAAGACATCCGAGATTGGATTTGCGCCCTGGTACGCAGGACGAAGAATGGGGTTAGTAGGTCGAGGAGTACGCTCGTTGTATGGAATCGCTGTCCACGATTCGAGCGAGTGGCAAAGAACATCAAGACCCGAGGCAGCCTTGACGGCAGCAGGCATGGTGCGCGTGTTGAGAGGATCACAAATACCAAGAGTAGGCTTTAGATTTCGGTGCGCAACACCCGTCTTGGCCCGCTTGGACACGAGATCAAAGATGGCAGTGCCGGTCGTCTCGCTACCTGTGCCGGCCGTGGTGGGAACAGCAACAAGAGGTTTCAGAGGCTTGTCAATAGGCAGGCCCTTGCCGAGCGGCGCATTGACAAAGTCGAGGAAGTCGGCGTCGGGGTATGCTGTGTAGAGGTTCATGAGCTTGGCAGTGTCGATGACAGAACCGCCGCCCACAGCGAGGAACGCATCGGGGGCATATGGACGAGCCCAGGCGATGGCCTCTTTGATACTGATCTCTCATTAGCACTTTAACTGAACCAACTCGCAGGGAATACGCACGAGCTATCCTTTGGTTCAATTCTCACGTCGGCAAAGACCTTGAAGTTAATGCCTTCTCGCGTGAGAGCCTCGCGAACCTGCCTCATGGCGTCCAACTTGTCGACATTTCGATCCGTCACAACGCATACACGCTGAGAGCCCATGTTCTTAAAGTCCATTCCGACCTCTTGAGTCACACCGGGACCGAAGCGGATTGCCGAAGCAGCCATTTCAAAGGCATATTCCTTCTGGCCTGGGTGTGTAGTAGGCGTGGCATACTTGCGCTGGTGAGCGTGCCTCGAAGGGATCAGGGTCGGTGGCTGCTTGTGATATCCCGGGTTGGAGTGGCAGGGGCATGAGGGAGGATGGGTGTATTGGATAGTGCGCAGCAAGTTGCTGGCTCGCGTAGCAGCCTGTTCGAAGCGGTGTTAGCTTGTCAAGGTGTAAACTACCGAGGAAGGGATTCGTACAGTTGGAATGGCTCTGATTGGGGCTACCATGGCGGAGATAATGTTAAGAAAGTGAAACGACAAAGGGTGCTATCGACAGCAAGAAGCAGTATGTATGCAGTGCGACTACAAGGCGACAAGGTAAAAGTCACAGACCAAGACCTAGTGATTGTCCTCCAACAGCAATTGATGGATTAGAGAGGAGTACCAAGGAAACAATTCATATCCAGAAATATAGATTCACTAAAACTACAAGTTAAGTTAACCTCGGATGGCGGACGTTCATGACCGCATTTTGCGGGGAGAATACCACACCTCGATCTCGGGGCCGATGATGGAGAAGAGGGGAGAGCGGAGCTCCTGAAGCTTTTTCGGGGAAGGACTTATCAGTACAGTAGTATTTAAACGGAGTAGTTGTAGCTTGTAATAGCGAGGGCGCAGAGTGAGTGGATCCCTTGTCTTGATCAAGCAAAGGGGAACGCATCGATTCAATGACGGCATCTCGTCACTTGTACACTTATCCTTGTGTCTGGTCTCTGTTTGTTAAATAATGTCGCCATTGAACTACCTGAAAGAAGAGAAAGAAAACTGGAATGTCGAAAGTGTTAATGCATGGTCGATCCTTCATTGCCCCTCCAAGATATCATATTATTGGCGTTCCTGTTGCCTGGAATAGGTTGATGATTGCGTACGCAATGAACATGCAACAATTTCCATTCTCGTCTGCTTGTTCGTAGGAGACGTGTGTGATGCGTGCGTTATAGTTCAAGACATCATCGTCGCTTTCTGGGTAGCTGATCCTACTGCTAAGGTTGCTGGGTAACTCACATGGCGGGCGCGTTTGTTGATGATACTGCTGCTGACAACTCAATATAAACAAGCTGTTATAACTACCTTACCTTTCCAGTGCTCTCTTCGTATTCACCGTTATCGCACCCTTCCCCAGAAAAAACCAACCTAGAACCGACTACAGATCATACTAAAATGCCGCAATCCGAAAGAGCGCGTCTTCGCGATGTTCTTCCCCAGCTTCAATTGGGAAGATGGCCAACTGGCGCTCTCAACTCTATCACCGACGTTCCTGGTGTTTTGGTCAACACTCAGACTATCAGACCAGATGCCAGCGTCAACACAGGAGTCACTGCCATTCTACCCCGACCTGACTGGTACAAGAACTGGTCGCATGCCGGTATCTTCAGTTTCAACGGCTGTGGCGAATTGACGGGCTCGCATTGGATAGAGGAGACGGGACTTCTAACAGGTCCCGTTATTCTTACAACCTCGTCCGCCATCGGCGACGCTTATCGTGGCGTACTCAACTATGGCTTTCGTCACCACTCCAATGAAGAGGGAGATTTGGAGTTGGATATTCTTCCTGTCGTTGCTGAGACATATGATGGTTACCTGAGCAATCAAGGTCGTTTCGCCGTGACGCCAGAACATGTTGTCAATAGCATCTTGAACGCAAACTCGGACCGAGTGCCTGAAGGAAACACTGGAGGCGGGACTGGAATGATCTGTCACCGATTCAAAGGCGGGACGGGATCGAGCAGCCGCACTGTGCAGGGGTTCGACGCGACAGGCAAACCCAAGACGTACACGGTAGGCGTCCTTGTCCAGGCAAACTACGGTGCTCAGGAGACACTTCACATCGGAGGCGTTCCAGTTGGACGCATTCTCAAGTCGCAAGAGTCTGCGTCTTCGACTGAGGAAACCCCAACAGGGAGAGAGCCTCGCAAGGACGGGAGTATTATTGTCGTCATCGCCACCGACGTTCCCCTACTACCGATTCAACTACAGCGTGTTGCCAAACGGGCTACAGTTGGACTGGCCAAGGTTGGTGGTTACGGCAACAACTCGTCGGGCGATATCTTTCTGGCTTTTTCGAATGCGCCCAATATCCCGGCCCTGGGTTGGTCCATGTCGTTTGATGAGAAGCCTGCCGTCGACCCATGTCAACCGCATCCACGACCGGTTGAGATGCTTAATGATTACTCTATCAACGGCGTATTTGAGGCAGCAGCTGATGCAACAGAAGAGGCCATCTACAATGCATTGTGTATGGCGGAGTCGACTGTTGGATACAAGGGACGGAGTGTCGAGGCGTTGGATCTAGAAAAGGTTAAGGAGATTGTGAGCGCACGCATATAACGAGGGCGGGAGAGTGATTCGTAGTGAATCTGCAATAAATGATCCATTCGTAATGGAAAGTGTTTCTCACTCTCGAGTCCTGGGCCAGCAACACAGCATATATGAGCTTGAACACTCGTAATATTGTAACAATAATGGAAACTCGAGCTGAGCTTCGGGGAATAACAAAATAGGTGCACATTGAAAATGTAATTAAGCGGGTCTCCAAAGCTCAGGTGGAGTCTTTGCAGAACGCCTGGACAGAGAGTGCCCAGGGAGCTTCAACAGCAGGTACCTGGACAGCCAGTGACAGTGTAGCAGAGTGGTCCGAAACCTCCATGTCGAAAGAGGGAACCACTGACTGTCTTGTCTCCAGCCACACTTGGACCTCGACGACCTGTCCTCGAATTCGCGTCACCAAACCTAGGCCATCATCTGCATCACTACAACTAGTTTGAACCTACCGTTTTCGCTCGCGCTGTTGCTCTACCTCAGCCTCCCCTACTATTACGATCCCTCTCGCCGTCTTCCCGATCGAACATGTCTTCGCGACAAATGCTCCTCGCCCTTGCGTGATCTGTTATTCCACCTCGCTCGAACTAAGCCCATGGACCGCGCCAATGGCGGCGGCCCTGGCGCGGCTGTTGCTGCCAACAGGGCAGAGCGCTTTGAGGATGAAAAGCGTCGTATAATTGAGAGTTGCTTCAACAAGAAGGATGTCGATGGTTCTCGTGAGTCCAGCCCCTCGTTCCGCCAACAAGGACCAGGCTGTCAATGACACTATCAAGAGCTGGCTTGTGGTGCTGGAATATCCAAGCTAGCAGTAATGAGGGGGATTGCTTGTAACAGACACTGACAGCATACAGTTATCGAAACATATATCACGCACATTAGAATCACCGAATACTCCTCGTACCCTTCAACCCCTCCTCCCCCTCAGGCACGAACTCCCGATGCCCAAAAGCCCCGGATCATCATCATAGCCGTCCGAAAATCAGGTCGTGTCCGTATGCACAAGTCCAAGGAGAACGCTAACGGCACCTTCTCGGTTGGCAAGACCTGGAATCTTGATGATCTTACCCAGATCGAATCTTTCACTGGCCCTCAAGTAAACCCCAACCATCGTGACTGGGTTGGCGAAACCGGCTTTGTCGTCACTCTCGGCAAGCCCTACTTTTGGCAAGCTCAGACAGATAAGGAAAAGAAGTTCTTCATTGCCAGTTTGATCAAGATCTATGGCAAATACACTGGTGGTAAGGCCCCGGAGCTCGTAGGTTTCGACCAGAGAGAGCATGACCAAGTCATGGGAGGGACAAGAAGGCCGGGCCCCAACGTCCCAAGACCACCACCGCCTCTTCAGAATGAAAACATAGCACCTCACTCGAGCTCCTCCTCGCCTGCGCAGCGTCCTGTTATTCCTATACCGCCCCCTGCCTCATCGCACGCCGCATTGCCACCAGGCGGTGGCCCTGATGCGTCTCGCTTTGCAAGGCCACCTCCAATCCGTCCCCAAATTGACGGGGCCAGCTCTTTTGCGGGGAGCTATGATTCGGATGCTTCAAGGGAACCAAGAGAACGCCCACCACAACCACGATGGATGGCCCAAGGAAACATGAGCCAGGATTCGGTTGCCACTTCACTGGCTACCCGAAGTGACGATGCTTCCAGCTTGCCGCCCCGATCACGAAACGGTATGCCGGGCCCTGGTTCCCTCGGCTTTGGAGAGCTCCCGGACGCGCGAGTCCATCATGCATCTGCCCTTGCGCCCCCGCAGCCTCATGCCCAACCGTCGTCACAGGCACCACCCCAGCACCACCACCCAGCCCTTCATATTGGTAGGCCGCCTCCGGAGAGAAGAAGGCCCCCTATGGATCCGACACGTCCCCATGATAGAGATCTTGTTCCTCCTCCTCTAATAAGCCCCGGGAATAAAGAGCCCATGGCACCACCCCCTCGCAGCAGTGAACGAATCGCTCCTAAGATAGACTCTGCAAGCCAGCGATCGACAAATACTTCGTTTTCGGGTAGTTTCCAAGAGCGAGAGATTCCGCCTTCCAGACGAACGCCCGAAGTCGAAAGAGTCGAGTCTTATCCAGTACCGCCCGTGCCCGCATCTCTCAAGCCGGGCTCTTCAACTTCATTATACAAAACAGAAAATGCGACAGAGTCTCCTATGCCCACGCCCGTCACAGCTCCCACTTCTCCCCCAAAGCCAGTTGGTCAGCCATCTGTAGAGTCGGCCTCTGAGCCACCGTCAGAATCTTCCGGTGTACCAGGCGAGCCACCGCCCGAACCGGAAGACTCACGACCGGGACTAGGCCCTATGATCAAGAATAAGAAGTCTAGAGGCGAGATTGCGGGTGCATTTTGGAAAGCTGCGTCCGCTGCATCAGCAGCTACGGCTTTCAAACCTCGGCCTGGTGGTGCAGGAGAGCGTATGCGTCTCGCGCAGAGCAAGGAGAATGAAGGACCTGATGGCATCACGAGCGTCATTCCTGCACCTCCTCGCCCAGTCACGCCCCCCAAGGAGCAACCAACGCCCCAAGAGCCTGAACAACCCAAAGAAAATCGGACGCTTCTCCCAGAACCAGCCCCCGCCTCGCTACATGAACGACCCAAGTCAATGGACCGCAACTCTCTTGTGCCTGAAATTAGGGTTGCAGTTCCCACAAGCCGACCCAGCAGCTCTCACGGACCCCCACAAGAAGTCCAGAAACCAGAGGAACCCAAGAAGCCGGAAGAACCTAAGAAACCAGAAACCAACAGATCTGTCGTTGCAGGCAATGATATAAGATATCTTCAGTCCTTGGGGATTGACACCAATATCTTGGATGACAGAAGTGACGAGTTTAGCAAATGGCTTGACTACTTTGGATGGGTTCCTGGAAACCAAATGCGGACGCGGAACGTGGACGAACTGAAGACTGATCTTGAGCGCGAATTGAACAAGGCACAGGCTGGTGGTTGGTTGGCTCGTTTCCGTGAGGAAGACGAACGAGTTGACGCAATTAAGAAAGGACTTGATGTTGCCATGGCTGAGTGTGAGGAGCTGGATAATCTTCTCACCCTCTACTCTGTTGAACTCTCGGTAAGTTTATTGCTAATATGGATAGTATGTTCAGTGCTGATACGACCCAGACTCTCTCCGACGATATCACGTACATTGAAGCCCAAGGCCAGGGTCTTCAGGTGCAGACAGCAAACCAAAAGCTGCTCAAGAAAGAGCTTGAATCTCTGCTCGAGACCTGCGCCATCACCTCTCACGATCTTGAAGCCCTCAGAGTTGCCCCTATCGATAACGTTCGGGGGCTGGAAGATGTAGAGGCTTCTCTCGTTACGCTCTTCAGGGCCATGACCAAGATCGACCCTGCGATGGGCGGGGTCGACATCGGAAAGATTGGTGAAGCCATGGAGCCGGATCAGTTGACCGGCCTCAACACTGACTTTAGCAAGATGCGTATCGTGCAAGAGAAGAGACAACTGTATCTTCAGGAGAGCGCGGCATTTATGCAACGCTTGATGGAGTTCATGTCTCGACAATTTGACTCAGCCTTTACTGAAACGAAGCTAGCCATGGAGGGAGCGCTCTCGAGAAAGGTGGATTCTACACACCACGACCTGGGCCGCGATGTGCTTTGGAAGTACAGTCCTCTAATGCTGTACACCCGCGATGTCGACCTGGAGAATTGGAACCGACTCATGGGGGTCTACCAGGATAAGAGTCAACCTGTATATCGGGTTGAATTCCAGAGTGTTGTTGCCGTCTGGCGTAAAAATGCCAGGAAGCTTACCGGAGAGGAAGCCGAGCTGCTTTTCTCAACGCCAGTCGAAAAGCACCAGGAAGGCGTGGCGACGACGGCGAGAAAGTTGACGGTGAAGCGTAGCCAGACGCTCGCTCGAGCTCTTCGTTCTCGCGAGGACGGCGGCAACAAAGGTCATGTAGAGAAGAAGACGGGTGAGAGCAGAAGCTTTCCTTATGAGGTTTTTGCGGGAGTCTTGGATGATCTATTACCGCTGGTCCATATGGAACAGAACTTCATTGTTGACTTTTTTCACGCAACGACGCTCGAATCGATAGACTTTCCCGACGCGATTGCAGCCAATGCACCCCGGGATCGTCGCGGAGGCGATCTCCGGCGACCTCGCCTGATGGAACCTGATCGAGAGCTGGCCAGGCGCATTCTCCGTGCGATGGAAGAGATCTTTACGTTTTTGGAGCAGGAAATGACACGGCTCATGGAGTGGACTATTGGACAGGATCCTCTGTAAGTTGCCTTGATCCAAGCTGGGTCCCAACTACTGACTGTTGCTTTTAGACAAGGTGTCGGCGTTCTTGCGACACTGGAGAGAAAGATGGCCGAGATTGGGCAGTCGAACCAGGACTTCCTTAATGCGATCCTGCAGAAATTGCATGGCAACTTGGAGGTTCGATTCAAGAGGTTTGTGGACGAGCAGGTCCGTGCCATCGAAGAAACCAAAGTCAAGATCAAGAAGCGCAAGGGCGTCATCTCGTTCTTTAGCAGATTCCCCAACTTCTCGTCTGCTGTTGAGAACATGTTGTCGGGCATCGAATCGCACATGCCGGCTCGACGAACCATCGATGGCGAATACGACCGCTTACTCAAGACCATGTTCGACTCACTCATGGTGATTGCTCGAGAGAACCCTGCAGTCAGTGTAGCGACGGGATCGGCAGACCTCGAGGACAAGGAGGCGCTCAACTTCCACATTCTTCTGATCGAGAACATGAACCACTTCCTCGAGGAGACAGACACTCATGGTCTGGAGGTGCTTGAGGAGTGGAAGGAGCAGGCGAATGCCACATATCACGAACACATAGACTTGTACCTCAGCGCCGTCATGCGACGACCTCTGCACAAGGTGTTGGACCATCTTGAGAGCATGGAGGCGCAACTAGCCATGGGTAAGCCGCCATCGTCGATTGCGGCACAGCCTTCGAACAGCAAGCTTGTGTTCAACAAGGTGGTGGGCAGCTATGATGCCAAGAAGATACGCAAGGGTATCGACACACTACGGGAGCGAGTTGAGAAGCACTTTGGTGATGCCGACGACCCAGCGTTGAGCCGGGGTCTGGTTGCCAAGGTGTTGGCCGAATGCGAGGCGTTCTATGAGTCTGTGGACAGGAGAATTGGTGATATGATAACCAACGTGTACGGAGGTGATGTGCAGTTTGAGTGGCCACGAGGCGAGGTCAAGGCTGCTTTCAAATAGTTGGTTGCATGGCGTGGTCTCGTTACTGTTCGATATTGATGTTTCGAGGAGTGAATGATGGGAAGGATTGTCGGATGGACCTGTATAGTAACCACCATGCTTTTGATTGACCACGAGATAAATGTCTGTAATGAGACATGGTATACTGGAGTTTCGAATAAAGATTACATATGGTTAACGAGATGAGGTTATGACTGATACGGAAGTCAACGTTCTATGAAAGGAGAGTTAAGCGGATATTCGAAAGAAGAACATGGCAAAAAGCAAAACATACAACAGCGAGGATTCGCTGGTCGTCACCGACCCAACTACTAATTCGCCGCTTCTCAGCTTGACTATGGGAGAGCAGACGGGATCCCGTATTTTCTAAGAGCTATGGTCGTATGTGCTTGAGGACCAAGCTAATGCGATTTATATCAGATGTTCTCGTGATGGTTTCCAAAGATTTAGAGCCCCAGCCGGCATGCTGCCATGGTTGACATGCGCGTTATGGTTCACTTTACGCGACGCGCCCACAAGCGCGTTTCCGCGTGCATACAGGAAGCGTCACAGGCCCCACCCATCATTGACATAGGTACCTCGCAGGCAACCACATTGCAATGATACCTCTACAAACCACACAAACACAAACAAACGACAGGTCGACCCTTTCGGATCACAGCTTCAAGATGGGTTGTTGCTCTTAATACACGATTTTCTAACCGGACGGCGATTCGAAAAAGGACAAAGATCAACATGACGCCTCAAACCCGCTCGCGCGGTGTCCCGCCTCCAAGTCGAGTCTACAATTCGACACCTGCGCAGCAACAGGTCCGGTTCACTCCTCGAAGAAAGATTGTTCGGACATATGGGAAACAGAACAAGAAGAAGCAGGAGGAGCTGAACCTTAGAACAATGCGACAGCAGACTTTGACGCAGATTGATTTCGTATCGAGCTTTGAGGGCGGCCATGATCCTATTACTTTGAGCGACAGTGAAGAGGAAGAGCTTGAATACGAGATTCAAGACAAGGAGAACGATGTTGGGGATCAGGGCGATCAAATTGAGACAGAAGATGACGATGACCCGGATCAAGGACCCGCCTCGAGTAGCAGGAAACGAAGAGCGAGTTCAAGAAAGACCGCAACGGGCAAAGCTACGGCGAAACGACGACGAACTCTAGGCAACGACCCAGAATCGGAAATAGAGAGCACAACTACAAAAAATTCGAACCGCCGTAAGACGACCGGAGAGGCACCGAGCTCAAGCTACCATACCCAGACGCTGACGCAGTTTCTCGGCCGTGATGGTCCGCATCCTCAATACATCAGAGATTCGGAGGACGAAGATGAAGGGTTTCAGGAATGGCTGGGCTTACCTACAAATCCGGAGATACATAACAAGGTGGCTTCGCCGGTTAAGAGACGACAGATTCGATTTGCTCCAAACTCGCAGCATATACAAGACTCGGCAAGCCACGACAATGACAGTACACGTGAGGAATCCATCATTCCTCAGACACCGCGCAAACGCGCAAAGTCAGTAGAGATCCCGTCTTCGAGTCAACTGTCCACACCTCCCAGCATATCCTCACTGGCAAGCTTCATGGTCGACCGCTATGGTCCACCCGGTCAGGATCCCTCCCCAGTTAAGAACCTATCATCGCCAGCAAGAGCTCCTCTGAGAGAACTGCCCGGTCAGCCACGCACCTCAACCACGCCACGAAGACATGGGCGCATCATTCAGGACTCGTATGCGACGGACAGTTGGGAGTCGATCGGCTTGACGCCACCACGAAGAGGCATTCTACAGCCTTTGCCTATTGACCTCGAGGAGGAGAGCTCTTCGCTATCTGAGGTTGTTGAGACACCTACGAAGTTGAGATGGAGAGGAGAGAGCACTGAGCTGGGTGAGAGGACAGCGAGGCTGACTAGTCCTTCACCGGGGATGAAAAGGGTGTCTCCAGGCAAGGGGAAGAAATCTGTTCTTCTTGAGATTCCGGATTCTGAAGATGAAGGCGATGGCTTTGACGACTCAGCCGGTGGTTTAGACGATGATGAGGACGACGAAGATACTTTCATCGCTGGCTCTCAGACTCAGCTTGTCATGAGTGAAATCGCTTCATCGGAGGAGGAGCTGGCCAGAAAAACACCTACACCACCCAACGACACAAGGGGAACTGCCTCTGCTACATCTTGTACCGAATCACGACCTCAACCGTCAAAATCAACATCCCCCCCACGAGCACTAGCACCAAGCTCCCAGCCCACCACTTTCCCCCTCCCCTCGTCACCATCCAAACCTCCATTCCGTCATCGCAAACCCGTCCATCGCCCTTTACCTCCCACGCAGACCCAACCTCTCGAATCCCAACGTGTCCCTATCGCCACCCTCCAGTCCCTCCCGCCCGCCTCAGCCCGCTCGGACATTCTCCTCCCCATTACCCAGGAAGTTCTCGACGGTGTTCTAGAAGGGTTCCAGGTCGACATCACTCTTCCCTTCAAGATCCCCACGCAGGTCGTGCGTTTCTGGCTTTTCGAAGATGATATATTACGCTTCATGGCTTGTGCCGAGCATGGACGCGTGACAGCAGGCCCGGCTTGGAGTTATAGACTTGTGCAGGTCTATGAGCTTAATAACCCGATGGAGGGCGACGATATTCGTGAGGAGGGCTGGGTTGACCGTGTTATCACTCGCTACTCTTATATTCCGCCGGCTGTGGTGGGTCAGCTTCTCTGGAATCTACGACATGCAATCTTTCGAAACGCAGAGTCGCAATGTCAAGACCAGGATCAGGATCAAGACGGCAGCGGCAAGGTCGACCTATTCATCAACTCTTCCCAGCCCATGCCTGCAGAAGCAGCCCCGGCGCCCACGCCGAGCATCAGCGTCTCGCAACAGGTCGAGGCCCAACTTCAAAGCGACATTGCCAACTCGACCCAGGTCCCGACATCAGACGACATCCTCGTCCCCTCCACCCCCGAAGTAGAGCGCCCATCCAAAACCACACCCCGCGCAGCCCAAACCGCATCCTCCCCAACGACGATCCGACCCCCTCGCTTCACAGCATCATCCTTCCGCGCATCCCGCCCCGCCGTGCGCCCCTCCCAGACGACGACGGCTTCCCAAGCCAGCACCCCCGACGGCCACTCGTCGTACGTTTCCCGCACCCCTGCCGCCCACTCCTCCGGCAGCCTGGGCTTTGACGACGGCCACGGCCCCTCGTCGCCGATACAGATGCCGCAGGGGTATATATCCGGGTCGTCGCAGTTGCTGACAAAGAGTCAGATGCTGCCGGATAGCCTGGTGAGGGACGATATGAGGATTCCAGGAGAGATTTGGGATTCGGACGATGAGGGGGACACGAGGCTCTGGAGGGGAGGGGCGTTGGTTCAACAAGATGATCCAAGTGGTTGTGAATAATAGTATTGCCTTGTTTGATATTAGGTTGCGTTGGAGTACAATGGGTGTTTAACACCAAGTCACGGAAATGGTGACATTTAACGAAGAAATGAATAGTAAACAAACTCTTGAATCACTACAACCTCGAGCTCTTATCAATGTTTCTGATACACTCAATTTCATGCCTATAACTACTGTGTTGTCTTGACCATAACTGCGCGACTTTTAATCCCATTGCCTCGGCCAACCCCCCAGTAGGAAAACTTGTAATTCTGATAGAAAACCCTACGCCTTGATACCCCTGGCCATGCATTGCAATATTATAAGCGTGGAGGAACTTTCCTCCGATTATCCATTCCATTCCCATCAAGCGGTACGTCGTGTCGTAAAGGCATTCATTAAACGGTGGATGTGAGCACTTTCGACCAACTCTTTCAAAAGTTACCAATGTCACCTCTTGAGTCTTGTCGTGCTAGAGCCTCACATCACCATCATCAGCCGCTTCTGTGCTCGATTACGACAGGTGGAACGCCCCCTGTCCTTCCTTGACTGCCGTGTAGAGTTGCTTCTTCATGATTTCGAGGTTGGAGTAGTCGGGGAGCTTGAGGTAATTCACACACGTCATGACACTAGGGAGATAGTCATTAGACGTATATGGATGCTCGCTGGGCTTGCAAACCACAGTGAACATGGGGGTCAATGCTTTGAACCCTGTCGAGGATTAGCCAAGTACTTGAGTATGATATATTTTGTACGTACCTCCAATAGGAAGCTTGGGGCTTCCGGTTGTAAACTGCAAAAAGTCCCGACGCTGAGGGGCATCGAAATCACTCATTGTTTGCAGTAAGTTCTTGACGCTCTTGCTGTCCATGTTGTATCCATGGTCTGCCTTGATCGAGTCGAGGAGAGCTGTGAGTTGTTAGTGATGTGTGATTAGTATTCTGGGCAGGCAATACATACTCTCGAGTGACCAATCCTCGTCAACCCGACCGAAGAGGGTAACAAGCTCATCGGGAGTGAAGGCACTGAGCGCCGAGTAGGGGAAGACCTGCGAGAACCCGGCCCGGAAGGCGTCGACCTGACGACGGACACCCGTTCCGAGTGTTATGTCAATCACCTTTTCCAGATATGAGTCAACGTTATCGATAGTAACTCGCTTCTGGGCACCATTGTCCACAAGTTCGATGTTGGGGTAGCCTGGCAGTGTAAAGTCCAAGCACAGGTCATCTAATTTGACTCCGTCAACGACGATGTTTTCAGTACCCGCAACCTTCTGTGCAGGTGTGAGAGCATGGTCTTCGTCAACCTCCTTCTTAGCCAGTGCAAATCTCTTGATGGCCTTGAGCGAACGCGCCAGGCCTGGGTCCACAATCTTGACGGCGCCTAAGGATGGCTTCACTCCAGACAAGGTTGCATCTCCAATTCGGAAGAAGATGGGATTCAGGTGGATGTCAATAATACGAGAGTCAATCATGGATCGAGCGACAAACTTTCCAAGCATTTTGAAGAGGTGAAGGATGCGCTCGCCATTGGCAGTTCCGGCCTCCTCGTCACTCATTGGGCGAGGAAATAGGCCAGTGTTGCTAGACACGAACTCGTTCTTGCTGTGCGAATCCATCTCACGCCAGAGCTTGAGCTTTCTCCTTGAGAACTCCTTGGAAACGGTTGAGTAAAATTCGAGAGTAGGCCCAAGCCCAGTACCAACTTCTTCAAAGTACTCAACCTCGAGAATACTCTGCGATGCACCGTAGAGCTCCATTACCTTGAGAGCAGACTCAAGAATCTTTTGCCGGGAAATGCGAACCTTTTGGCGCTGAAGTCTGCCTAGGAAGGGACGCTCGCTATTGCGGTCTCTTCTGCTGTCCTCTGACTGCGTATTCTGCCATTTGGCCATCGATCGGGCGTAACCGAAGGAAGTGGACTGAATGAAAAGATGCCGGGTCTCGAATGGGAAGAGGAACGGATACAGACGAGCGAGGTCCTCCGACCAGCTGGGCAAGCAGTTGCTGGCCACGATCAGGGGCTCTTCGAGCTGGCGGTTGAGCTTGGCAGTGAGTTTCGTATTGACAAACTGAGACAGTGGCTCAACATTGAGGCCTAGGGCGCTGGTCTTGTTCTCAACCAGGACATCCTCGATGTTAGAATTGAGGTCGTGAAGAATGTTGAGGAGACGAAGGATAGATGAGGTCGTGGGGTGTTTAGCTAATGAAGCAGGAATTCCGTGCTCATCTTCTCCCTCGACGTCGGCGTTGGATGTGAACGAGAGCGTCTCGGCTGGAGGGGGTCCAGGTACGCGCTTAAATTTTATGGGGTGCACAGTCGACCATATACTTCGGCTGATGTGCTCGTCTGAGTTGGACGCTGAGGTATGGACCGCCCGGTAGATTGTAGTCTCGTTGGTGATCATCTTGCTGTCAAGGCTGAACTCGATATGCCAGTCTTGCGGTACAGCTTGGAGAGCAGAGGCGTACGACATGGATCGAGGTGGCGCCGCGGGAGTGGGTGTAGCGTGGCCAGTATCAGTTTTTCCAGCTGTACGGCTAGGCAAACCGGAACCGGTAGGCGTTGCCACTCTTGTTCCGTCCTCCTTGCGTGCTGTGATCTTTCCACCGGCGGCAACCTCCATATTGACTGCGGAGCGATCATCTGGCGTGGGTTCCTCCTCCACGCCATCGTCAAGCTCACCGACAATTGCATCTAGCGCACTGCCCTCTCCTAAGTCTTCGTCATCGGTCAGCTGCTTCTCATCAGCACACTCCAATGTATCTTGCATCTCCTCGTCGTCAACTGGTGGGGGACGTGGAGGCGGAGGAGTGTCTGCAGCCTGTCGTCGGGTGGAGCGACGGAGGGCTCCCTTGTCGCGAGAGGGTCCTGCAGTTGCGTCTGGAGTTTCGGGGTCTGCCTGAGTCTTGTATTTACGCGCAGGGCGAGAGCTAGACGGGGTCGAAGCAGCGGGTGGTGGAGGCACAGGGGGCGCTCCAGAGAACTGAGTCAGGCGTTCAGCTGCTGCGAGGCGAGTCGCTGCCGTACCGCTCAGGGGCAGGCCAGCGGAGCTAGCCATTGCGGCAAGAGCTCTTGCGACACCATCCCTGCGAGCAGAGCCGCGTGGGCGCTCAGTGAGGCTGATTCGTGGGCGAAGATAGTCATCCAACGACTTAAAGGTTGCAATGGCATGAATAGACACCATAATGTTCCGATAAGGACGGGGGATATCTGAGTCTTCGTCGGCAACAAGGCGAAGGCGAATCTGCTTGCCGAGCATCGATGCTGGGCTGCTGTGGTTTCCATCGAATGTGTTGTGGTGCACGGTGATAACTTCGAAATGCTCTGACCTACTGAGCAAATCCTGCAGCTTATGAATTATAACACTGAATGGGGTTGCTGGAGACTCGGCGGTAGCAGTCTTGGGTTTCGACTTGACAGTATAGGCCATAAAAACCTCGAGGAACGTTGACTGGGCAGAACGAGCCAGTTCTTCATCAGGGTTGCCCAAGACCTCAAGAAGGACTCGGATGAGACCCGACGCCAGAAGCTCTGCACTGGTGACACTCTCCAGAACATCGGTGTCAAAGTAAGAGGCGAGTTTCTGGAAAAGTTCATTTCCTTTCTCCGGAGTCACGACTCCTGGAGATCGCTTAAGGTAGAAAGTCTCGAGTTCGCCGGCTAGCTCCGAGAGGGCGTCCAGAATTAATGTCGCCTTTGTTTTCATGGCTTGGCCGTGGCCATCAGATTCATGCGTCTCGAGAAACTTCTTAGCCACATCGCGAATACGGGACTTCATTGGCCCAACGTCCGAAATGAAGCGGTTCATGGGAACCTCGAGAGACATGGTTGAGCCCCTGGAGCTAACAGGGGACATGTCTTCATCGTGAGCCTCGTCGTTCTCATTATCTTGGTCGTCCTCGTCAGACGATTCACGTTCCTCATCATCTTCCTCACGCCCGGACTCCTGGCCCGATGACTGGTCAGGATCAGCTGAGTCGGCCGTTCGGTCTCGCTGGCTATATGGCTTATCCTCGTCCTCGGACTTTGCCTCAGTAGGCACCTCTTGGTCGGCAATCTTTGTGATCTCTATGAAAACACCTTCACGGTAGAATTGGTAGCGATAAATCTTGTCGAGTCGGCTAAGAAGCAGCTCGGCAGCTTGAAGACCAAGCATGACAAGAGATGGGTGATCTTGCTGTGATAAAATAGACGCGAGGAAGGATGCATACGGAACGGATGTCAAGGCCTCACCGAGAATGTCCTCGTCCAGGTTGGATAGCATCTTTAGCTGTGCAGTCAAGACCTTTTGACGGACGCTCAAGTTGACAGTGCTGGAGAAGGCATCGGTCAAGGTAGGGAAAATGATCAGAGAGAAGCGGCGTACTTCATTTTTACAGCCCTCAAGCAATTCCAGACGTTTGTCGTTGGCGGATCTGCGATTCCTTCCGCTACCAGAAGATGGATTTTCTGTCGAGGCGTTGAGTTCGACAAAGTCGCCATAGGATGGATCGGCATTTCGGGGCAGGTTTGGGAGAAGTTCGCAGATGACATTGAGGGTCTCAATGATTTGTTCCCGAGGTCGGTGGATAAGAGCCTGCATGATAATCACACTGTCAAGCTTAGAAGCAACATCTTCCGTGCCGCTGGGTGGTGAAACTCCAGTGAGGATCTGATAAACGGTCTCCACAACATTGAGCTTGAAGAGCTCTGCAGAAAGTCGCGGGCTTGCTCTAGCTGTAAAGGCCAAGACCCTGAGAAACTGGGTGTGAATGCTGGTACCGATCATGTTGGTCGTACCGGGCACGAGTAGTCGCAGGATAGCTTGGAGCAGATCCACGCTGACCAGTTCCTCGAGCTTCGATGGGTGATATTTGAAACTCTCAACAATACCTGTGACACAAAGGGCCGCCTGTTCCACTACACGCTGATCGCTGCTACCGAGGACGTTCAGGAGAGTAGGCATAACATCCCGAACAACAGGAAAGGAATCCTCTGGGATATTGCGGCAGCAGTTTGCCGCTGTAGTGACGGCGGTCCTCTGGGTACCAGTGGCAAAGAAGTCCAGGTAAGACAGGCAAGCTGTCAGACCGCCTTCACGAACAATGCTCGAGGGATACTCGACTGAAATTTTCTCCAGAGTGCTCAGGGCTTGTTCGGCTAGGTCGATGAAAGATATCTCAAGCAACTTCTGGCAGAGAACGGGGACGGCGTTTCCATAGACGACGTTCGCCACGCTTGCTGGCAGAGCCTCCATCAAATTTGCCAGGCAACGACAAGCCAGAAGCATGACCTCGGGACTCTCCTCCTTGTTCATTAACAAAACCAGCTCCTTCACGAAGGCGTCGGGAGAGAAATGGCCTGAAAGATTGTCCTCGTTGGAAACAAGCAGAATCTCAGATAACTCCTGGAGAGCAATCAACTGTACAGAGAGATCATCGACCCGAAGGGAATGGAGAAGCTCTCGCAATCGAGACGATAGACCAGACATCATCCCAGTCAAGGCTCGCAGAGTGCTTGAAAGACTTCCAGGGCCGCCAAATCCGCCAAAGGGATCGTCGTCGTCGTCATCTTCGTCCTCTTCGTCCTCGTCTTCTTCTTCTTCATCGTGATCGAACCTCCGGTGACCGTTCTCATTCTCGTCTTCATCGTCACCGTTGTCTTCGCTATCGTCGTCGTCATCGTGAATCGGAGGTGGCGGCGGAGGAGGAGGGCCTGGCTCCTTACTTTCGTCCGTGCCAGTCATGAGTGTGTCTTGGTCAGCAGCACTGCCTAGGTTTCGCTTGGATCTGCGTGTCGAAAGCGATGCACCTGATGCTGAATCTGTAGCTGGAGTGAGTTTCTGACACCTGACATGGTCCCCAAACAATATATCACAAACCTTGAAAACTACTTGTAGGCTTCTTTGACCGGCTCGACTTTCTGCTAGAAGAAGCGGATGAGGTAGGATTAGCAGCGGCACTCGCGGGACCAGGAAGTCCACTCCTTCCAACACTGTCAGTAAATGGGGCTCTTTCGGCCTCTGTGTGTTGAGGTTGGCGGTTTTTCTACTAACTCTGAACTGTCCATATTGGCAGGCGTCTTTCCCTTCCTCCGGGGCTTGGAGGAGGTCGGGTTGCTTGGTGTAGAAGAAACGGCTTCGGGGATCTTTTGTCTCTTGGACTGGCGGGCTGAAGAACCGGGTAGCACGTTATTGGGGCTCTTTTCGGTGATGGCGGATTTTCGTTTTCGAGATGGAGATATAGTAGGTGGAGTCGAGGTGTCGGCAACGGGAAGGGCAGCGGGAGGAGCAGCGGCAGCTGAGGTGGCGATAGACGGAGGAGCAGAGGGCTGGGCTGCCTGACTCGCTGCTTGACGAGCCGAGGATCTGGTGATTCTAGAAGACATGATTGGCGTGAGCTTTGTACTGGTGATGCAAGTGGAGGAGGACAGATGGAGAAGGAAGGCGGAGGGATATTGGCGACGGTTGCACGGGAAAATGGAGGGCAGTGGTAGAGAGCAGGCAGCACAAGCAATTGGCCGACCCCGTTTCCGTGAACCGTGCGGCGATGGCGGATGCTTTGCAGGAGATGCTCAACCAAGCTGGACGTTCAGGTAGCGGGATGGACCAGGCCGAGATTCAGTGGGTGGCGATGGCAAGATGGAGAACCCGGACAGATGAAAGTTGCGGATGAGTTATTGGCCATCGGAAGCAGAAAGCACGAAATGACGGTTGGCTGCCGGCACGCCAGTACAATGTGTCGCGTTTATTGCGGTGTGGTGTGGTCGGTGACGGTCAAGGCGACGGTGACGGGGGACGTATTGTGTTGTGTGAATCAGCTACAAGGTGGTCCGTCCAGGGTGCAACAGCGATGTCGCTCTCTCTGGGCGTTGGGTCAAAGGAGCCTGGTCGAAGGTGGCAGAATTGCAGGCGAGGCAGATGACAAATATCGATAACAGCGGTCGTGACGGCCAACAAGCAAACGTCCACGGGTGGAGGTGGAATGATGTGAATCTCTGGTCAAGTACTGACGATTTTGGGGGATGATGATGGGGAAAAGAAGAACTATGGACATGGATAGGCAAACAAACAGGATAAGAAAGGGTTGGCCCTACCTTTGAGGACCCGGAGTTGCGTCGGCGGTAGATGCGGCGGAAATAGAAGTAGAAGTAGAAAGAGTGGCAGTTGATGCTATCGAGGAGAGAGGAAGTCGCACTTCGTTATCACCTGCCGATGTTCGTTCTGCCATGCCCAGACTACGCCATCAGGAGGAGGGCAGCTCAGGCAGGCGCGGGCACAGCGGGGTCGGTCGCCGCTTCTCTCTGATTGTATCGAGTGGGAGCGGGATTGCGGATGACGAGAGAGTGGAGGAGGAAGCGCTGTACAACAGGTGACAATAGAAGGGGAGAGAGAGAGCCTAGGGCGCAAATACGCTTTAGAGGGAGGGATAGAGGGTGAGAGAGGATAGAGAAGAGAAGACGAGAGGGGTTAGATGAATGAAAGGACTCGTTGGTGAGGAGGGTAGGAAAAAAAGGAAAAAAGGGAGGAGAGAGCAGGAATAAAAGGGCGGGAGGTTTTAGATGGGAGGGAAAAGTGGTTTTTTCTGGGTTCGGGGGAGTAGAGGAGAGAAGAAGTGTGTGAAATCGGGAGTCGTTGTTGTGCAGGATGGCGGATGGTGGATTGGATGGTGGGATGGCGAGATGGGCGGTTGACGCTTGACGCTTGGATAGGTACCTAACCAACGTTGATTGATATGGATGGATGTTGACGTGTACTACCACTGTACTAACAGAAGATCCAGCACGTTACAGGCCTACCGTGTCGTTAACTACCATATGGTTAATTTCAAAGCTGGTACAATGGATAAACAAGTAGTTATTTTGTTGGTCCTTCACTAGTAGATATCCAGCCTTGTCATGAATAAGCACTCATTTAAGCACTGTGTTGGATGAATGGTTAGTTGTCTTTAATTTCACCTCTACATCTTAAGCAAAACGGCACGGCTTCAAACTCACTGCAACGACCCGATTACCTTTCAAATGCAAAGCTGTAAACAAATAATCATGGCGCATTCAGGTTGGTAAATATCTCCTCCCCCCCGGAATTAGTTGCAGGCTTCCTTGTTGCTGGTGGAAATATCCGTTTGTGCTGCAAGACATGTAGTTCATATCAAAGGCTTCTGTTAATCGTGGGTGACTGCCTATACTGAACGAACAGCAGCATGGAAGCAATAAAGAATCTCGAGTTCAAAACATCAGTCATTTTGCTAGAGTATTAAATTCCTAATTCTTGGTATTTTTTTTTTTTAACTTGACATCGCTCACTACCATTCTCATGGATCCATTCCTCCTCTCTACGGCTTCAAACTATCCTTACCCCCCTCAAACTCCCCAACATCATATTCTTCAGGGTACCTATCCAGAATATCCTTCAGCTCAGCCATCTGTGCCTTGAGGTCGTCCGTGAGCTCCTCGTAGACGTCCTCGAACATGCCCCTGATCGGCGGCTTCTTCTCCCTCTCGGCCTCGCTGAACGCCTTGAGAATCTCCTTGCGCAGCGTCTCGCGCGCCTGCTTCTCCTTGGCCTCGTCCCAGATGCCCTTTGCCTCCATCCACTTGCGGAGTCGGGTGATGGGGTTGTCGCGACGCTTCCAGTCTTCGACTTCTACCCGGGCTCGGTAGGCGAAGGAGTCGTCTGATGTGCTGTGGTGGGAGACTCGGTATGTCATGGCCTCGATGAGGACGGGCTTGCCTCCGTCCTGGAGGGCGATTTCTCGTGCTTTCTTAGTGGCTTCACGTACTGCCCAGATGTCGTTACCGTCGACGCGGATGGTGTCGATGCCGTAGCCAATGCCGCGACTGGCAATGCCATCACCTCGATACTGGTCTAGAGTCGGTGTTGAGATGGCATAGCCGTTGTTTCGGCAGATGAAAATTACCGGGCATGATCTTGTAGCAGCAATGTTCAGCGCAGCGTGGAAGTCTCCCTCGCTTGCTGCACCTTCACCAAAGAAGGCGACCACCACACGGGGCTTGACATTGGGGTCCTGGAGTCGCTGCATCTTGAGGGCGTAGGCGGCTCCTGAAGCCTGTGGTAGCTGAGTCGCTAGGGGCGATGAAATAGAGTGCTTTGCTCGAGATCAGTAAAGCCCGATGCCATGATCAGGGAAGATGCACTTACAATATTGAGCTCCTTGCTTCCGTAATGAACGGGCATGCTACGTCCCTTACCAGGATCGTTCACATTGGCGAACAGCTGTGACATGAACTCTTTTGCCGTCCATCCTCTCTCCTTGAAAACACCCTGCTCTCGGTACTGACAGAACATGACATCCTCCTTATCCAGCACACTTGAGCTTCCAATGCTGACGGCCTCCTCGCCGGCGCTCACCATGTAAAAGCTCAATCGTCCTTGTCTTTGTGCGTCAAACATGATAAGATCCATAATTGAGATGAATACCATGTCCTTGTATAGCCGAATAACCTCCTCGTCCGAGATGTCAGGCTTGAAAGATTCATCTATCACAACACCGTGTTGGTCAACGACGCGGTATGTCGGTAGGGCGGGCCATGATTCGGGTTCCTCGAATTTGAGAGTGTTGGTAAATGCACTCTTCAAGGCACCTGGAAACGAGACTACATCTGAATGAGGTCGTTGAGAAATGCTGCTGGCTTGTCGAAGAGTAAAGGGTGTGAAATGTGGTCTGGCGAGGGTAGCCCTTCGCAGGGTAACATGCCTCAGAGCTCGAGATCTCATAGTGAAAGAGCTGTTGCGGAATTGTTTTTTTCCCCAGTGATTTTGTTTCAAGGTAGAAACTCGTCTCACTCTCGATATTTGGAATAATCTCTAGAACAAGAGGAGGAGTGCAATGCCGAGGGGGTTGTTGTAGGTCAAAGTCAAGCGACGTCATTTGAGCCGATTCCAACCGTACGAGCCGAGATGAGAGATAAGCCGCCGCTTGACGAGCTTTCGGCACAATGAGCCTCAAAACAAAGCCGCAAGGTGCAAGGTTCTTGCCGAGAATATGGTAACTTGTTGTCTGCGCTTGATCACTTACTTGCCTATCACGGCTTTGAGATTGTCTATCCAAACATGGCAAAGTCCAGGAATATGATAATCCTTGAGACTGATGATTTGTTTCCCTAGCCTTAGACGAGGTCCGTCCATTAATATTTATCCCCCACACTTTGATCTTATCGGCTGGGCCCCACTATCATCGACAAACTGTTGGATCTCTTGAACCCTTGATGCTTCAAGTTGGTAGCTGCCACTGTCAGAAACCGACAATCAAAATGATGGGATTCGTTACAAGACCGCACATAAATACCTACAGAAACTTATGTTGCTAGACTACGCGCTATTATATCAGAAGATAAATACATTTCCACCATCACCCGATCTCGCGTTCATTTCACCTCTTCAAATAACAAATCTCTACATCCACTCTAGCATCTTCTGTACAAGCCCATCATGATCACTCCTGCTATCAGTATTGCTCTTCTGGTCCTTGGTCTCTTTACTGCTTTCGCCCTGATCGGCTGGCTTCTCAAGAACAGAGT
Organism: Fusarium domesticum; assembly: GCA_013618395.1. Taxonomy (NCBI): domain Eukaryota; kingdom Fungi; phylum Ascomycota; class Sordariomycetes; order Hypocreales; family Nectriaceae; genus Fusarium; species Fusarium domesticum. The sequence continues at coordinate 2,453 of JABFEV010000209.1, read as the reverse complement.
CCTCAATTTCGCTCGCGCGCTTGTCCAATACCGAAAAGAAAAGGACCAAACAGTGATTTCCAGCCAAGCAACAACAGGAGCTCAAGTTTGAAGGTAACCAACCAACCATAGCCGGAGTTTTGCTGATCTTTCTAATTGGTCTGTCTGCATTTGCTCAACGTGATCTCCAACTGAGTCACTGTGGCTTCACAAGGCTGAGAATGCAGCCACATGTCGCCCCACTTCGCGACCAGCAAATTTCCAATGCTTCAGCCTCGTATGATCGTTTCTCTGACCTTCCATCCCAGATCACAGCTTCCTCTTGAGGGCCGTATACTTGACCAAAAATGGCCTCCCGCACAGCTCTTCGGAGCTTATCACGCTCATTGGCTTCTTCCTCTTCATTTAATGCCCGTCTTGCCCGTCCCTTTTGTACCTCCAACACCCTCCGAAAAGCCACACCCACATCAGATCGTCCGACTCACTTTGGCTATGAGACCGTCACCGAGAGCGAGAAGCAGCAGCGCGTTGCTGGCGTCTTCTCCAGCGTCGCCGAATCCTACGACAAGATGAACGATCTCATGTCCCTGGGAATTCATCGATTGTGGAAGTGCGTTGAGCCTTGTTATACCATCATTCCCGAAATCGCATGCTGACATCCTTTTCAGGGACTACTTTGTCTCCTCGCTCAATCCTGGCGCTACCAACCCTCCTGGTCAGGCCCAGCGCATTCTCGATGTTGCCGGTGGTACCGGAGATGTTGCCTTTCGTATGCTGCAGCACGCTCACATCTACAACGCCAACCCCAACGTCACCGTCACCATCTCCGACATCAACCCCGACATGCTGGGCGTCGGTCGTCAGCGCTCTCTCGACCTTCCCGCCACCCACCAGTCCGCCCTGTCTTTCCTCGAAGCCAATGCCGAAGTCCTTCCATCTCAGCTCGAGGATAACTCCCTAGATCTGTACACTGTTGCTTTTGGCATCCGAAATTTCTCCAATATCCCGGCCGCTCTCAAGGAGGCCCACCGTGTTCTCAAGCCCGGCGGTGTCTTTGCTTGCCTTGAATTCTCCAAGGTCGACAAGTATCCCATTTTCAACGCTGTGTACAAGCAGTGGTCCTTCAGTGCCATTCCTCTCATCGGCCAGCTCGTCGCTGGTGACCGAGATAGCTACCAGTACCTGGTCGAGAGTATCGAGAGATTCCCCAGTCAGGAGAACTTTAGCAAGATGATCCAGGACGCCGGCTTTGTGGTTGCAGGACAGGGTTACGAGGACCTGAGCGGCGGCATTGCCGCTATCCACAAAGGCATGAAGCCCCTATGAGCTGTTTGTAACATGTACATGTAAATATAGAGTCAACGCAGTACCTCACGTAGCCTGACTGGGTCAGGTCTCAATGGCCTGCCATGTCTAGCATTGTATGATAGAAAGTCATTCCGTTTCGCATCACTCCTTACTCCCGACTACAGGCCCACCCACCCCTTGTGCACGCCGTCCATTACAAGTCCATACCCATCGAATCTTTAAAGCCGAATGATTTTTAATTCTCTTCTCAACGCAACTCCTTACAGGTCATAGCTAAAAAAAGCCAAATCCTCGATACCAAAGCTCGACGGCCTCGAAATCTCATTAGGTACAGATACATAAAAGCGCAGTCCGCAGAGCTATATCCTTGCCTCCTGTCTTGACTTCTGAGTAGGCATCAGATGTGAACAGAACGGAAAAGGAAGAGCTACTCCGAGCGGAGCTAGACGTCTGAGGCATGGCGATATCCCATACCCTCATAGACAGGTGTGATAGTTCGTATGCCGTGGCAGTATTTATTCCGCAGCAGGGGTCGAGGGGGCGGCCGCCGGTGATGAGGTGCCTGTCTCGCCCTTGATGCCTCCTCGTCCACGGCCTCCACGACCACGGTCTCCGCCGCGACCACGGCCGCCTCGGCCGCCACGTCGGTTGGACTCAGAGTCACTGGCTCCTCCAGCACTGCGGTATCCGCTGGTATTGGCGGCACCACCACGCGTGCTGCTACCCCAGTTTCCAGCACCGCCTCGGTTGCCAAAAGTCTTGCCTTCGCGATGCATAAAGACCTTGACCAGGGGCTTGGATCGATCCTCCTGAGTGCGTGTCTTCACATCCTCGGGCAGCCGGGCCATGGCGGCGTCGCGATCCTCGACAGTCATGAATTGGACAACCTTGTTGGAATTGCCCCATTTCTCAACGTTGACGATCTTAGACTTATCCTCCTCTTCAAATAGTTCCCGGCACTGGTCTTCAGTGCTAACATTCATGATAAATAGGCCAATCATGTCAGAGACAGGAGTCTTGGGCACGGGAGAGGATACAGGCTCGGGTCCATTGGCTGAGCCGTTGGTGCCAGCTGGGGTGCCAGCTGGGGTGCCAGCCTTCTCGGTGTCCTTTGCTGGCGGAGGGGGAGCGGGTGCACCCGAACTCTTGGCTGGTTGGGGGGTGCC
>JABFEV010000208.1:0-25764 GCA_013618395.1 Fusarium domesticum | reverse complement strand
CCCTTGTTCCGTGATGAATTCTGCTCCATGTCCGGGATGAAATGGTACAAGTTGACTTCGCTGATCTGTGATGGGCTGAGGCGGTAGGTGCCGAAATAACAAAAACGGAAGTAGCAACTGGAAGAGCATCGGACCCATGCCGGAGGCTCCGTGACGGTGGAGAAGCACAAGTAATCTTGTTGTAGAAAAATCCAATCGGCCGGTTCCCGTGGCCCGTGGGTTGCGAGCTGGGCCATCAACATGAAGCTGGGTCATCAACATGAAGCTGGGTCAATGTGGTTGGCGACAGTTACCGCTTTCCGGGTTTCGATGTCGTTCAAGATGGCCCTGCATGTGTGTACGTAGCATGTTATCGGAGATATCTGAAACTTCAACGGTCAAACAATGGGCCCCCCTGGTGAGGTGAGGTGAGGTGAATGTGGCAGTGCGGTCTGATTTTCTTCACGTTGTCAATACGTACGTACTACGACTGCTCGTAACGTGCAATCAACCGCACAGATTTGGTAGCGCTTGGACAAGCAGGATTTGATATGGCTCACTTCTCCTGGGATTCGGAATGCCAAGTAACAAACGTCAGGACGTGAAATTGGTTCAACCAGTAGGGGAATAAGATCGCATCAGACCATATTTTCATCAAAAGCCGGACAGATCGGCAGTGATGGGTAATTTGTCGCAAACTGCGACCCAGTTACTTTATTCGTCACTGCCATCTCGGGTTGGTGGGCATTTTGTGTTTAACATGGGCCGTTTCCGTTTCGTTCGGCGAAAGCACGAGCTAGACAAGGAATATGGGCTTTCAGAAAGACAAACCAAGAAGGATTACGGATAGTACCAAGGAAAACACTCACCTTCCTTATGTGGGACATATCGAACCCGCGCTGCAACTGGGACAGGCCTGTTTGACGTCAAGGACAGCAGAGCTAAGCGATTACCAACGGCAAGAAGCAAAGAGGTTCGATCTCTACAAAGTTTGGCGCCCGTCAACGCCAATACGAGGCGGTTTGGTTAGAGCTTTTGCGGGTCGTGATCCCAGCACCCAGGGCTTACTAGTTACTAGGGCCATACTAGGCTGATTGATGTTGACAACAAGAACCGTGAAGCGAGAAAGGGAGAAAAGAGTGAGCACTCAAGGATCCTCTGCTGATGGAATTCTGATTTGTAGCGATCGAGGACCCCCGTCTTTGCCTCTACTATGTACCTTGTCGCAAAGTGCAAGAGGGACAACAGGCCCCTGATCTACCGCGCGGATTCGGACGAGGTAACAAATGTCAAGTCGTCAAGGGTGGTGGTCCCCCTTGTCATGTCAGCATCATGCAAAGCATCAAAAGAAGAAAAGGACGACTATGATGGCGCAGAATTAAAGCCCAAGAGGTTGTATTGAGCAGTCTTCTTATTTTGGACTAATTCATGTCAAGAGTCTGTTTGAAGGCCACTTCCTCCAGGCGTCGATTTTGGCTTGCCAGGCTTGTCTCAGACAAAGCCTCAGGTTGCATTAGATGTGAGATAGGGAAGGTTACCTAATCTACTCCGTACATTACCTTCTTTTATCTTACCACTAGGTCATAAATCAACAGAATATGGTACTACCTGCCTTAACGATAATATATTCCAAGACAGGTTAGTTCCTACTACTACGTAATAGTGGTTAAACCTTGCTTAGTAGTGTTGCCTAGACCTAGGTAGTTGAAGAGTAATTCCGGGGGAAGGGGCGAGTAGAACACACTGTTATCTGTCTTGCAACAGTTTCCCATCAAACATATAGATGGATACCACCTACGCCTTTCCTTAATAGAGGTAACCATTATCACCTATACACCTTGCGCTGATATTCGACTGCAAACCACTTGCATAAAGTGACCAAGAATAGTAGGTATATCACTCAGACTTTTATTTTATGTCTTTTGCTACTTTGGCCTTGGTTGCGTCTCATTTGACAGAAGTTCTGGATGCCTCGATGCTACTAGATTTTGTGACTCTAGTTGTAGTAGCACCCCTGACGTCCACTGGCACCCACTGCACTGACGTACATGTCGCATGGGTCGGTGTACTGAGTTGAGACCCAAAGCTCTCGGTCATGCTTCCGTACGGCTTGTCTCAACGAAAGGCTTCATTCCAATCATTGTATTTGCGCCTTAATTTAGTCTTTCTTACGTACACGCTCCTATTATACATTATCGTACCGCACGAGCGCATACACGCACACACACACACACACACACACACACACACATACACACATATACACACACATATACACGCATACAACTCTCTCTCTCTAACTCTCTCGTGCACTTGTCACCCAAACCCATGTAGATGCGGCCAGTAGCCTGGCTTCCGCCTTCACACAGGTACGCGACCCTTGTCAAACCTCAAAGTATCTTGCTCACTTGGGATGGTTATCCCCACCTCACTTTCGATCCTGGCGCAACTGGGCTGCCCCGAGAACCAGGACACGGGGGCCTAAAAGGGCGGAGCCTTAGCCATGAGCCATGAGCCATGAATTTTGGGTTGTAAGTTGTACTATCCATACCATACCATACCATACCAGACCAGACTAGACTAGACTAGATTAGACTAGACTAGACTAGACTAGACCAGACTAGACACCCATTACCATTTTATGCCATGCCATTCATCTCCTTCATAGCACCTACAACGTAGTACCTCTCCAAGACATCCCACTCCGTTCTTGGGCTTCTTTCCAGGCTTCTCCATCCGCCCAATGCAATGCACTTTACATTTAGGTAGTCTACTTGCCAGTTCGTCGTTCCCCTTCCATCGTTGCTACATCCTTTTTGGGTCTGGTTTCCTTTCCTCTTCATTGCCCATTCACCCACGCATCCATCCACCTAGGGCGATTCGTGCGTAGTAGTAATCACGGTGTACAGCATGCTGGTATCTTATGATTTGACTGATCGGAAGTGTTCCCCGTCCACAGTGACCGGCCGTAGCTTGACCAAACAAGGCGAGGTACCTGCGTCTGTGGGGACGCTTTCATGTGTTTGGACGTTGCTCTTAGCTCGATTCCCCTTCTTTGGGAATTGGTCCCCGTCAAACCCCGTAACCCGTTTACTTTAGGTTCCTACCGACAGAGACAGTAGTACTGGTACGCCCCCCAGGCCCCCAGGCTCCAAGGCTCCCACTCCCCGGCACTCCCCTCTCTTTCTTTTCCTTCTAGCTTCCAGAAGGGACGACACAAGGCCCATCCCTCCCCCATGCTCTGACAAGGGCATTCGGGGGGTATCTCTTGGGATTTGCTCCGAACAACACCACATCCGCAACTCTTTTTGCCAACAGGAAATTTTCACGGAGGGCATGACGGTTTGCCAGCAAGGTGGAAGGATACCATACGTTCACATCCACGTCCACGGGCCCGCTGGCGGGTACAATTATCGCCAACATCCCCAGGCTTGTAACAACTAAAAAAAAAAAAACCACCAACGCATCAACGCATCAACAACTCGCTTGCTCACTCTGCCTCCCGTCTTCATCCACTTTATCTAACCTGTTGGCCTCGAAATCGTTCGGCTTCCCATTTCTTTGTTCGTTCCTCGCCTCTTGTTCACCTTTTTGCCCCGTCCTGTTGCAAGCCTCATCACGGGCCCATTTTCGCCGTCCCAATCTATCACGGTCCTCGTTTGACGGCTCATTACTGTCCACGTTCCGCTTTTTGCAAACGACTCACCTCATACCACTTTATTTCATCATCAGCTTGCCAAAGCGTATATAGTCCGAAACTTCCCTCGCTATCGAATCGCTGCAGACTTCTCAAACATTCATCCATCAACCTCTTCATCTTTTACCTTGGTCTTTGTCTCGCATCCCCGTCCAACTGCCGGCTTGCTACTTTGTGTCGTCAACTCTACGCGAACACCGTCGCAAACTACCCAACTTACATCTCATCATCTGGTAAGTTAGTCGTCCTTGGGCAACTACGTAGGGACGGTTGGGAGTTTTCCTTTAACTTCCCTCCACGTCACTTACACGCAGTTCGATAATCATCCCACTCTTTCACATGCAAGGCTAACATTGGTCCTACATAGAATACTTCTTGTCCAATCAGTCATAACCCTTGTGAGAGGTTCAACTCTAGACAAGGCCCCTCGACAAAACCAATCAGTACTACCCACGACAGCCGTCACTATTCCGGACAACATGGCAAACGCTTGTGCGCATTCCTTCCGGTTGCTCAAATCAGAGAGTACCCTGATCCAATGGATCTGCCAGTATTGCCGGTCGGGGCCTCAGTGGATGATTTTTGAGTGTACATATTGCAAGCTTCAACTCTGCCGACCATGCACTCAAGCCGCCTGAGGCTCCCATGGAACCCCCAAGTCCTGACATGTGCCATTGGTGCCTATTGCCATATGAGGGTGTAGGGGTGTGTTGAAGGAGTTTGCCTGGATCACTCTTCCGTGCAAGGGTCTTTCACACGTTGCTGGGAGTTGACAATGGTCTGGTTAATCTGATGCCTGGTGCTCAAATTAATCCGGATTGGCCCTTCCTTATCTATGCGCAGGCGCACGCAGTCCGACTTCAAGAGTTGTCGCTGGACGCTGTCTACCCTTGGCAGACCACTGCGGTATCTGTTTTGTCCTTTTGGTTTTCGAAAAGAGCCTTCAAGCGTTACGGTCATGTAACGAGTTCTACTACGTAGTAGATATGGGCCGAGCTAGTCTTTCTTGCACCTTCAACTTCAACGCCATCACCACCGTTTCTCCATCAGACCACACCACCTACGCCCACAGCATTACACCAAATAGTTATTTTCGACATTATTCCGACAATGCGAGCGAGCCAGATCTCTACTCGTGCTTCTCTCTGAGAGAAGGAGGCTGGGCTTGTAACGTTCCACGTCCTAATTCACACTCGAATGCAAGGGGGGGATGGTTTACACGCGACGACATTGGACGACTTGCACTTTTCTTGGACTTGGATTACGAAGTACTTTAACACCCTGCACGATCCACGTGGAAAAGCCTCCTATGGATCTCAGAACCGATTTTGGAATTGTGCAGCACTAGTCTGTGGGTGGAATACAGACTGGGCGTCGGCTCATGGCCCCGGCCTGAGGACGGACCATACAGGTCACTCACTCCTCACCAATGCCTGCCTACCTACTACCTCGGGAGGCATCACTGGCATTTTTCAGATGCCTGGTCTTCGCCTGTCACCCTCCTCCAATCTATGACACGGCTCCGAGGTTTCAGGTTTAGGTTAGTCGCTTCTGACGACCGTGTCTTTTGATTTCTTGGTCGCTTTCCTTGGCTCTTTTTATTATTTCGGAGCTGGTTTTGTACGCATAGAATATGGAAAATGGGGGAAAGGAGTTTTGCTTTCTGAATTGCTTTCTGAATTTCTTTTTTCATGGGAGGGATGGGGTTTTTTTTTTTTTTTTTTACCAGAGTATTGTCGTCTTCCGTTTGGTATCTTGTTTGAAGAGGACGATGATGCGGCGTTTTGGTGGACAAACCAATTAGAATCTGGCTTCGATTCGAAGGTGGCTCAGGCCAACAAGTCTCTGGCAAACGGGAGGAAGAGGTATGAAGAGGTTTGTAACCTTTGGCCTTCAACTCATTTCCGTAGTGCATTAGTATCATTGTTATTGCTATAATCATTATTATGTTCTCTAAATTTCAAGTACCCATTACACACATACAACTAAGTACAAAGTCTTGCACAGCGATCTGGTCTCTCAGGTGCGTGCTATGATCAATGAAATCTCGTGATGGTGCGTTCTTGCCTGATCCACATAATGGCATATAGATTATAATCGCCAAGCCCCTCGTTGCTCCCTGCCGTATCCATCATCTTGTCCGCTTCGCTCAATTGGCATCGGCCGACAGTGGGTTTGGTTAATCAAGACACCCCGTATGCACCTGCCTTGGCCAGATGGCTTCTTGACGTCGGTGAGATGACCGTTCTTCCCTCGCCTACTTTTTAGTTCCTTCAATGTTGATCTTCAATCATGCCGTTGGCCCTATCTCCTTTCTTCTCCACACCTGGACTTGACACGCTCACACAATGAACGCCTCGCGTAACCATCCCGAGACCAATATATCTGACGTGGTTGTAGGCCCAGCTTTCACAAAGGCGCAAGATTGAGGCCAGTACTTCCTCCACTGCTCTAACTCTAGACTGACTGACATGAGGCGACGCTCCCAATGACGAGACCGTGAAAGGGGGGATCCGAATCCATGTTCGAGGTAGAGGTCGAGGTCAATGCATCTTTTAGAATGTTCTGATCAATGGTTAGAGATCTTCCTGAAACGATCCGGGAACAGTCTGCACTGTTGGGACTTTTTCTAGTCTTCTACAACAGCCCCTTTTTTAGACTTCTTTGGCGGGTATTGACGTCCGCACGGTCATGTTGGACCGAGACAAGGAAACACGCCCAAGCTTCTTGTTTTATGACATTGTCTACTATGACTGAGAAGTGGGAATACGTGCACGACCATATCAGCTCAGACTCAAAAGTGCCTGTTTCTTCACCCTGACCCTTACTAAAGGAGTCGCCGATGCGCTAATTCCTTCACGTATACATTTCACACGCCCTTCGGTCGACGATGTTGCATCGTTTTGTCTGTCCGGCCTGAACGAGGTCCATCGGTGAGCAGCTTTGACGTGTTATTGACGCTTTATGACTCCTGTCCAAGCATCGGAAGGCCGTTGGTGATACCCGATCCCTATACTACTTGTCGCACTATTCATTGGCATGCGCCGTGACGAGATCACCTTCGCTTCGTTACCCTTGGCATTGTAGCTGCCTGTGATTCTACACGGCTTATTGCAAAGACCACCCACCATACAAATGAGTCTCATGAGGGCCGAGATTCGTTACAACGTCTGAGTGCCTGGGCTAGCACATAAAGACCACGTAAATTGTGGTTCTTCTGACAGTTTGTTCTCGGTGCATCAGTAGTACCGCGCAATCCGTGGATCATGCAACGGCCAGTCCCATATTGCTCTCTCGGTTCTCCGCGCAGTAACTTGGACAGGATCCCCAACTGCAACCACAGTCCCATCGCTGGCCTCGGTAGTCAAAAAACCGTACCGACCGAAAACTGGAGAGTGCTTGGCACCAGCATCAACCCTACGGTCAGACATGAGCTTCTTGAGCACAGTACCTCGCTCACCCTCGGCGGTGCGACCAGTGTTGTAGTCGACGTTGAGTGATGTGCAACGGTTGCAGTTCTTAGTCAGAACTAAACACTGCTTGTGGTTGACAGCAAGCTCGGCCCAGAAATCCTCTTCCCATTCGGCCTCGCCATCGACAACGATGTTGGGGCGAAATGCGTGCATCTCGACTTCGCAGTTGGAAAAGCGAGCACCTACATTCTTGAGTGACTGTTCCGTGGCCACGAGATACGGCGCACAGTCGGTGAATGTGAGCCAATCCTCACCCGAGCCATTCTTATTGTGGCCTGAGACGTAGGTGGTCAAGGATGAGAGCCATGACTTGGGGGCGGGTTGAGACTTGGGCGAGAAGGTTCCGAGAACTGGGCGCCGGCCATCGCCGATGAAAACCAATGCTGTTTCGAAGCCGAAGCAAGCAGAGAACCACAAGTCGTACTTTGGGCCCATACGATATGCTAGTACGAGGCTTTGGTGGAGGTTGACGTGAGTTCTCTCCAGCTCGTCTAAAGCTGGCTCTAGAGGGAGCTCGAGAAGAAGAGTGTCTTGGTGGGTTAGTGATGAATTCTTGGGGGTCATGTATTGGACTATGATGGTGTCATGGACGATTTGTTGGGCAAAAAGACTGCACTCGGGATGCTCAGACAGCTGCATCTTGGTCAATCCGCCCGACTGGTCGACCTTGCAGAGCATGAAGCAACGATCATATTGAATGCCCTGTGGTCCCAATATGGCCGATTTAAGCTTGATGCCACGGAGGGCTTTGATGGGATAGACCCAGAGCTATGGGCCAATATCAGCTCGTGATATCGTGGAGCTCAAGACACTGTACTCATCACGTGAGGGCACTGGCGTACCTGTGTGATCTTCATACTGGGTGATCTTTTCTGCCCAGCTGTTGTCTTGTGAATGGGAGTGATTCTTGTCAGTGTTGATTGATAATCGATATGATGGGCCCGTTGCTTATCGACGCCACCATTTGGGTGCTAACTATGTGGTAGGTAATTCCGAGACACGTCTGACTAAGCTCTGATAAATTTAGGGAATTCCTATCCAGCTCTCTTCTTCCCACTGGAACTATTGAGACTATGCTATCTCCTGAGCTGTCTTAGTCCTCCGCCAGGGTCACGACGAGGGGTTCCAACACCAATTAACTTAAAATGCATAAGATAAAAGGTACATTAAACCCCACCTAAATAAGGTGATGACATAAGTCCCAACAATAATCATCGTTACGAATCGATACTATCTATGTACATCACAGATCCGGCAGCTAAAATTACGCGCCAAAAGTCTGTGACCACCCACCCTGTAACAACTCAAATTTTTTGACAGCGATAACTTCACTTATACGGATTCTGGTCAGTTAAAATCCAAATAATATAAATTATATATCAAAATGAAGCCCTGATTTTTGTCTTTAATATTTTATATACCATCCCTGGGCGCGAATACATGCGTCGAGTCGACGGGGAAGTGAGTCAATCAGGGCATTAATCTGTTATGTTGTAATTGCTGCCCACGCCAACTTGATGCATCTTGTCAATTTTGCCCTATCGATCTCATTGTTTTTCAGGAGATCTAGATGAGGGAACATCTTTCTAATATTAAGTTTTAATTGCTTCCATATATGCTCAATTGGGTTGAGATCTGGGGAATGTGCCGGCCAGTCAATCCACCCAATTGAGTGGGAAAGCAGCCAGTCGGTCGTTAACTCAGACGTATGAATTCTTGCGTTATCTTGCTGGAAATTCCTCGTACCGTCGTATATAGGAAGTAAACCTTCTAATAAAGCCTATTGATAATTCTTAGAAGTATATCCTTTCCTTTTGGCGGTTTGATCGCGGATCATAACGACGATATCAGATTTTCCTCCTCTCCAGATTGCTCCCCAAACCATGATCGATAATCTAGACTTCCCATGAACTGTAATATTAACTAATTCCTTCATAAACTTCTCATAAGGCTTCCGGAAGATCCAGCCATGTTTATAATTCGGTTGGGATTGAACTGACGATTCGTCAGAGAAAATGGTCTGAAGGTATCGTTAGTCAAGTGAAAGATTCCTAAGCGGCGTCTACGCCTTAACTTCAAACCAATATACCTCTAGCAATTCTTTAATATCCTCCCTCCAAGCTTGACACCACAATAGTCTCTGAGAAGCTGTTTCTTTTGATAGTGGTATCCGCTGCATAGCTCTCCATTTGCGGCCATAATGGTATCGGATAACTCGACGTATTGTTGTTCGTGAGATTGGAGCACCTAGATAGTTGACAAGCGATTCATATATGACCCTGCGGTCGCGTTTAAGTATAAGTATAACGTACCGAATCTGCTAAACCGTAAGTTTCTTAGGACGCCCGGATCGAGGCTTTTTATCCAAAGTTCGTAGAGTTTTCCAGCGTTGAAAAATGTTAAAGACGGCACTAGGTGAACATTTTGCCGCGGCAGCGACATCGCGGTATGATGATCCTGTCTCTACCGCGCTAACAATAAGAGCCCTAACTATCTCGCTAAGTTTATGATTTGGCTGACGATTGGCGCATAATATGGATAAAATTCCGTCGTTTTTGGACATCTTTTACTGTTGTTATAGACGGAAGAAGAAGGAGGATATGTCGTGAGGTAATATGGTAGATTACACGTTGGCGGGGCAGCGTTCATAGACTTTTGGACACTAAATTTTTCCCCTGCCGTGAATGACATCTCTTTCGTAGCTTTTCCAATCGTTTCTCCTCGAAGTCTTGCGTTTTCCCGAGTAAAGTTGTCACAACTAAGAGCGTCGCAGTCAATAACCACTTTAGGCTCGTCCATGACTCCTGTTTTCTTCGGAGGATCCATCTCCATGGTTTGATCAAAAGGATTGGCCATCCGGTCTGACCTAGCAGAACCTAGTTCAAAGCTGAGAGAACTTGGGGAGCTTCGCCCTTGAGAAGAAGTTGCTTCTCTCATAGGCGATGAAGGCGATCCTTGGGAGTTCCCAATCCCAAGCTTTCGAAGTCTAGTATATGAGGTCTTTGGTGTCTGGGTCAAATTCTTGGTGTGGTTGATTGATTAGATTCTTCCTTGAGCTTAGTAGTCTGAGACCTTGTCATCCTCCTCGCAGATAGTTGCGGAGACTGGGGACTTGGTGAAGCCATTCGTAAAGGCATGGGCGTTTTAGGCGTCTGATGTCTCTGTGGTATTCGGGGCGATTTAGGCGCTTGGAGACCTGAGGTTTTCCTTTTTCTATTTCCATTACTGATTACTCCTCTGTCATTCATATCCGACGGGAGGTAAGCTGTGGCCTGCTTGCTGTCGATTTCGTACCCTCTTTCCTGGTATTGCTCGATTAATCGATCCGAGAGTTTGTCGAGCTTCACGTTTTGTTGAAAGTTCATGCCGCATCTTCTGTATAAAGGAGCTGCCGGATTAACCTTTAGAAGTCTTGACTCTGAGTGCCCGTTCGTGAACCCAACTTCCTTTATAGTGATCGGCAAGTATCCCCCGAACTCGGTGTAGAGCTCCTCCCCTCGAGGAAGATTCATTAGATCAATTGGTTGATAATCGATCAGGCCTCTCTCTCCGCCTGGTACTGGCGTAGCCGTGAATACTTTAGGAGCTATATTCATGTATAGTCCATTTCGAATACCGAGTTCATTCATGATGATCTGTTGGTAGATCGCCTTGATCCTTCGAATGTTCTTCTTTTTCTTGTATCCCTCGCTTGTGATTGAACTCCAAGGGTCCATGATCCAATCCCTGTGTAGTAGTTCGGATCCATCCCTGGGGTATGCTGTCGGGCCATCGATTGTCCATCCTTCTTTGATAACGACTTCTTCGACCTCTTGCTGGGAAAGACCGACGAGTCCACGGATAGTTAAGCTGCTCAAATGCGCGCAAAGCAGGCCGCATTACCACCCTTGATCCTGTGCTGAAACTGGCATACTGACTATGCGACAATCATAGGGTTAACCGATATAAGCCAGCGTCTGTCTCCACGCAAAAGCAACCGATTGGAATCGTTGTTTCCTCCCTCTTTCCATAGTATCATAGTGGAGTAAACGACCAAACTTCCTATCCCAGATGAATCCAGCATAATGAGTGTCTTTGACATGGTTGACAAGTCCGATAAGGAAGCGCTTATTATACATGGCCTTTCTGAGAGCGGTTCCATTGGCAAATCCGAGATGAGTAGTGCAGCTGATAACAAGAGCGCTAGGGGCCACCAGGTACTGCGAACCATTTGATCCTTGGACTTGGTTGTGGTATCGTGGATAGTGAGTTCAGTTCGTGCTGCTACCACAATATCATCGAGACCATAGCAGACTACTCGGAGTAGGGAGTTGAGGCCAAAATTGGTAAGTAACGTCTCCTCCTCTATCTCCCGGAATAAGACCCAGAGATCGTAGCAGTGTTGTTGCCAGGACTTTCCCGCTGGAGAAGCTTTGAACATGGGAGATGGTCGCACATTCTTCAGCTTCTTAGTAATATCGTCTTGTCAATCTTGGGCATTTAATCTGATCGGTTGGGACTCATCCCAGTGGAACCATTCCTCTCTTGGTTGGAAAGCCGCTGGTTGTCTTCCGTAGGTCGTCCCAAGGGGAAGGGCGGTTCTCAGCTCAGAGCTGTGGAAGAAGCTGCTTTTTCCTCCTTCTCCATTGATGTCGGTCGCCAGGAGCGTGGCAGTCGCTTCTGGTCAAAAACCTCAAATTTGTATTCGGTGCGTGACCCACGTGAGGGTTTAGCTTCGAGAGCTCGGTGTCGGACATCATGAGAGCTCCGAAGATATCAAATGAATTGATTAAATCGTTCTCTTCCTTGGGAAGTCACGGGTTTTTGAAGGAGCCTTCTTGTTCTTCTTAGGGTTCTCGGTGCGTGGTCGGGCCATTTTCGCTTTGTCCTTGTTTGGCGTAAATAAGAATGACTCGCTTGACCATATAACTACGAGTCCGTAGAATGTGTGATTAAAGAGGGGAATGTTTGAATGATCATGTGTTTTATGGCTCCTTCTTTATTCAGTTTGTTTTGACTGTGACTCACTTTCCAAAGCTCATCCCGTCTTCTGATTCCTTAGGGTATCAGGAGCACGTGGTTCGTTCCTTCCTTTTTCGCACTTCATCTTTCCTCAATCAATTGATCAACTTCTTCTCGCCATCGTGTCTAAAAACTCCAACGAGCTTGCCCTCCTGGAAGGGAAAGGTCGGGAACAGCTTCCGAATATTCAACCACTCGCCGCTTGCGAAATCTTCCCGGGTTATTTCGGTAGAGGGAACTCTTCTTCCTGGTCGGATCGCCAAAATATTAAAGTAACTTTGCAGTCTGAGTCTGAAGTTGCTCGATACGATTTGATCAAACAGACCTTCAACGTCTGGATCTGTTCTCATCAAGCTGTTGATCGGAATGGCTATCCTCTGTATGTCGAGCTGACTTTCAAAGACAAAGATAGTGCTTCTATCGCCAAGCGTTTCTTTGAGACATTTATTCGACCTGACGGAGCCTTATTTAATGCTCTTCTTGGCGTCAAAGGGAAGAAGCCTATGTCGATGTATATTCCGGCCGATTTTGCCCATCCAAAAGGACATTTCTTCCACCAACTCCTTTCTTGTCGACCTGAGAGAGTTAAGGCTCTCTTAATCGCGGCGTATGGTCTGAGGAACCCTATTCTCTGTTCCTTCTGCATTCGATCATTTCTTTCGACCGTTTCTTGGAACAGGCAGCACATCATATATCCCTTTCACACCTGTATTTCCTTCAGAAGCTTCCAGGATGGAAAGTGTGCCAACTGTGTCTGGCATATGAAACAATGTGAGTGGTCTTCGTTAGGAGGAAATAAAGCGACAGGGCCTCAGTAAGGTCTTTTGGACTGGCCTCTCCAGGGAAAGGATTCGCTCAAGAAGCAATCCGAGTCCTGGGGAGTTGATCAAATGAATCAGACTATTTGTCCCCGGGTTACTTCTCAATTCCCTTCTGGTTCGGTTAAGAAGGATTCTCTGGCTGTTGAAGAGGCAAGAAAGGTTATTGAAAGGATTGGGAAGCGTCGTTATTTGCTCTAAAGTCTTTCCTCTGACGGTATATAGGATAATTGTCATTTGATCAATTGATTTGCCTTAGATGGTGTCTTGTCGTATTACCTTCGTTGTCCCGTGAAGTCCTTGTGTTGTTGGTGTTTTTCGGGGTATGATGTAAGGGGCTCACCGCGCAGAGAAATCAATGGGCAATGTCCATTTATTATTTATCGAGAGAGTTGAGGAAAGAGAGAAGTCAAGCTCCTCGGGATCTTGGTGGGGTTTCGTCAACGGATCCGGCCAAGTGGGTCTCCGGATTGACCCCGTTTATCCGGTCGACCGTGGCACGGGCCTCGGCCACCATCACGAGCTTGACCCGTTACATTTAACCGTACGGAGTATTAAATTCGTAGTTTTTATTAATCTTGCCTTTGGCAGTAGATTTATAAGGACAATTACAATAACTTAAATTGAGTTTAGAGCTAGTTGCTTGCCCTCTGTGGCTGTGACCTTTCTTTGCTTGCTTGGCCCGGCTTGCAATAATGATGATGATAATGATAATGATAATAACTGTAGGGGTACTTTAACACCAACGGCGCACATAGCGCCGCATTAATATGCCATATCCACCGGATAAAGAAGCCCCGTTAAGCAATAACCCATACCTTGAAGCCAATAGGGGTGGGTTTTCCTTTAATAACTATGATATCATTAGACTTCCCATACACTTATCTATTACTAGATGAGACCCAGGGAGGAAAAGTGATAGGGAGACTGCTTGGAATACCTCTAGAAGAGATATGGTCTCGTCGATCTTGCTGGGATTAAAGGGGCGGAGATGGCGATAGATAAGCTGAAACTTCCAGTATAGTATAAACTTGATGAAGGAGTGCTCGGGGCGCTGTTTACCAGGATCGGGGGCCTTCTAGTAGTCTTCGATAACATTTTACTTATATATTCCTATAAAAATCAATATCCCGATCTATATAAGCACTTCTAAAGTTGTAGTTCCTTCCCAATCACGTAAGCGTGTAGTTTTCTCCATTGGAGTCATCTAGCTATTGATAACTTCGTGTCTCTTGAGCCATGTGATCCAGTTCTTGGTATAAGAAACCCATTTCTCAACAAGTGAAATAGGCAGGAAAAGATGGAATAGCTATAGTGGCGTTGAAGGCAGTATATTGATGTGAAAATTGCGTGTTTCTACGTTGAAGGGCTCGAAGCTGGTGCTGCGATTATTTTCAGCCGGAAAAACGGCGGCCCGGATCGGATCATCTGGCCATAAGCGATGACTATGCTCTTCCTTGATAAAGCACTTGTCATCATATGAATTAATAACCTGTATCTCATCAGGAATTGATTGCGAAGTCATTGTTCTCTTCAAAATAATTTGTATGGTGTTTTGCTAGTAAATGCTTTACAGGGGAAACTTTCGGTACCCCGCTTGTACTCTCGTCATTATTGGGGTTATGTGGGGTGAGGTACTGAGCGGAGGGCTAAGTCAGCTCAGGAAATACTTACGGATAGTTGGACCGTTATTCCATTGATAGTCCGAAGGCTTGTGGGCCCCTCCTCTGACCCACTGACCCCTCGCCATTAGCGTAATACCTCGTAGTAACAAGAACGAGATCAGAAACATTTGAAGCTCAAGGCCGGGAAAGATATCGCCCTGGTGACGAGTTTACGTCTTTTCAGCAACATCATCACTTCAAATCAGCAAAATACGCGCCCTGTAAGAGCTGCAAAGGTGATCATATTAGAAGAGCTATCAAGCAAGGCTCAGTTCGGCCTGCATTAGGTCAGATTGACCCGAATATTAAGAAGAAAAAAGTCCTACGCAGACAAATTGGCGTTGCGATACTTGCGATGTAGCCATGTGTGCAAGGGAGGATTGCTGGTACTTCTATCACCAGCCAACTTGCTATTAAATTTATGTACCTTCTAGTCGCTGTTGTCCGATTGGATGATATCCCTGCTAACTTGGACCCACAAGCCTTCGGACTGGCAATGGGGATAGGTAAGATCAGTACCGTTAGTACGGATATACGTCGATGAATGGAGAAGTCTGAGTTTGTCTCAAGATACCATCTTTTCTTTAGAAGTTGTCAGTGATTGTTCATCATGACTGTTATGGATCTAATATTGTTCGTGTTTTTTATTTGCTTCTTCGTTAAAACATCTCTAAATTGAACCATCATAGCAAACTGACTGATAGCAAAGGATCTCTTGTGGGATGCTAAGTCAATCAATTTTCGTATTAATTGATTGATTGATTGATTGATTAGTTAGTTGATTGCTACGGTATCTCTCTCCCCGTCTTTGTCTTTTCTCCACCTTCGGCTCCCACAAGTGGGACATTGTTAGGATCATCTAATCAACAGCCGAAATCAATTTTATCACGGCTTTTCCCACTCTTCTTCCCCTTCTCTTCATCTTGTTTCCAACGGTGGAACTAGCAGCCTGAGCTGAGACCCTCATCGCATGATTCTTCTTATCAATCTCTTGATCTAAATCGCCCCTTCCTCCCTTCAAAAAAAAAAAAGAAGAAAAAAAAGAAGAAGTCTCTCCCATGGCCGACACAACACCATCAGGCCCGACGTCCAGGGGTGGTGATTCAACCCCCACTTCCCGAGGTGCTCTGCTAGAGAAACAAGGCAACGTCCAGCAACTCGGCAGAGATGTTGAGAACAGTGGTGATGATCAACAATCGGTCCAGAAACCCTCTGTTCCTAAATATGGTGCTCGTCCGGAATGTTTCAAGAATACCTTCCAAGAGGTTTCGTTTGTCCTGATGGCCACTATCGCCATGGCCACCAACACTTTCTTGACCGGCTCAACAGTCATTGTGACGGCTTCGATTGGCAATGATCTCGGCATGACACAGAGTCAGATTTCCTGGATTGCAGCAGCAGCAACGTGAGTCCAACATCAACCCCTGAACAAGCCTCCAAAATCTCGACATGCCTTGCTGACAAGATATCTCTCTAGTCTCACAGCTGGAGCCTTTCAACTTACGCTTGGCCAACTCGCCGACTTTCTAGGACGCAAAGCCGTCTTTCTCTTCGGCATGGCCTGCTTCAGCGCCGGCTGCTTGATCGTAGCATTCGCCCAGAACCCCTTCTGGATGGACATCATGTGTGGTGTGCTGGGACTTGCTTCCGCCATGCTCGTCCCCCCAGCGATCGGCATCCTGGGAGCTGCCTACAGCGAGCCATCACAGCGTAAGAACTGGGCATTTGCCTGCTTCTCGGCCGGGAACCCACTTGGTTTTGCCTTGGGGAGTATTGTCTGCGGTATTGCCGCCCGCATCTTCAATTGGCGTGCTGGCTTCATCCTCATGGCCATCATATGGGCTATACTCGGTGTTGCCTCCATCTGGATTCTTCCGAGCGTCGAGGCCTTTGAGCCTGCGCCCTTCAAGACTCGCCTGCGTGTTGCACTCAAGCGATTCGATAGCCTGGGGACGGTTCTCACTGTTCTGGGTATCGGCATGCTGACAGCCGCCTTGACGTACGCTAGTCCCTATCTTCATGGTATCTGGAAATACTGCTAACACGGACGCAGACTTGGCCCTGATGATGGCTGGAAATCTTCCCATATTATTGCCATGTTTATTGTTGGCTTCTTCCTCATTGTTGCATTCATCTTTTGGGAAAACTACTGGGAGTACCCTCTAATGCCACTTCACATCTGGAAGGACAAAGATTTCTCATTGGTAAGCACCCATTTCATCATCATGGCTGATTCTGTATACTCGTAATGGAGTACTAACAAAGTGTCTTTCCTACCCAACAGCTCGTCCTTGCCGCTATTCTCGGCATGATGTCGTTCGCCGCCTCCAACTTCTGGCTCGCACTCTTCATGCAAGAAGTCAAACACTACGACGCGCTGTCTGTTGCTGTCCATCTTCTGCCGCAGGTCATAGCAGGTATCATATGGAACGTCGTGGCGGCTAGCATCCTCCATCGTGTCAACAACACTCTCATCATGGCTGTTGGTGCAATCGCCTATGTTGGCGCCAACCTCCTTCTCACGTTCCAGAAAGCCAACTCGCTGTACTGGGCCTTTATCTTCCCATCCCTGGTACTCAACGTTGTTGGCGCCGATTTCCAGTTCAACGTTGCAAACGTAGGTGTCGTCGGCTTTCGAGATTCGGCCAAACCGCTAACTGGACTTCCAGATGTATGTAATGCAGGCACTGCCCATTCAGCAACAGTCACTCGCTGGTGGTATCTTCAACATGCTCATTCGACTGGGCTCGACTATTGCTATTGGCATTTCGACCGCCGTCTACAGTTCTGTACGCGAGGGACAAGCCGAGGGTGCCGATCCCGTCGTCCCCTATCGAATGGCGTTCTTTGTATCTGTAGGACTCGCCGGGCTCGGATGTCTTTTTCTACCATTCATGCGAATTGGAACGCAGGGCAACACAGCCTCGGACAAGCTTGCGGCGGAGGGAACGACTGTTGCCATGGGTTTGGTCAACCCCAACGAGGAGGTTGTGGGAGCGGATGCCAAAAAGATCGGGGGTGAGGGATCTATAAGGGCTGGTACAGTGGAAAAGGAAAAGCAATACCCAGGAAAGTAAGCATTGATTAGACCAGGCGAAGGGGAAGTTGATATCTCGCGCCAGATACTCTGCTAAATAGAAGAGAGAGCTCGGATAGGAGAGCTTATGATAAAGGACAAGGATACCATTAAAGGAAGAACTTCAGCAACGAAGGATTGCAAGGAGATGAAGCTATTCTGCCTTACTAGCATAGTAAAATTTACACCTTCCAAGCCTTAGGAACCTAGTGAAATAGAAAAGCGGGTTTAATTTTTCTCCACTTTTAAGCTTTTTTTTTTTAATATTATTAAAAGCTATTCCATCGAGTGCCGTAAGACTATACGTAGTAACTTCGTACCGACAGGGGTCTGTAGCCAATAAGAGACCAATAAATAAAAAATACATGCAACACCACCTAATTTCGCCCATAATAAAGGTACCAGCAATCCGGAAAGCTACACATCGCTACATCACACTGTCGACAACCCATTCTAGTCTTCTTGGCCTTGATATTGCTGCTTGACGGTTGCAGGCTTCGCCTCGGTCTTCTTGTGGGGGAAAGTCAGGCCGGCATGTGTTATCAGCTTTATGCTCGCGGCGGCTATGTTCTTCGGAAATAAATGTATTATCGTCATATATATTGATAGCTAGAACAGCTGAAGAGGAAGCTTGGGAATTTACATTGATTGATTGAATGATTCGTATGGTGTTTTGCTAAGAAATTATTCTCCAGCCTTGGAAGTTCCCCTCATGTACTTCGTACTCCTCGGTCGATGACGCGATGTGGGTTCGATACAAAATTGTGGTTTTACGGCACTCGATAGGGATAATTTTATATGATTTTTAGCATCTAGATAACTATAGGATTTATAAAAGCTCAAGTAATAGATGGTTAAAATCTCGCATAAATTAAGCTTAGTTTTATTGTTTAATAGGAATTTAATAATAGCGATTTTGTAACGGGTCAAGCCCGTGATAGTGACCAAGGCGGTGCCTCGGCTGACCGGATAAAAGGGGGTTAATCCAGAGGACTCATTTGGCGGGGTTGTTGCCGAAAACCCCACTAAGATCTCAAGGAGCTTGACTTCTTCTCTCTCTCTTCAACTCTCTCAATAGATAATAGATGGCCATTGCTCATTGAATTCCTTGCGTAGTGTGCCCCTTACAGATTTAAGGTATAAATCTTACTATCTTACTTACATGACCATCCCACTTGTATGACCATCTCACTTGTATGACCATCTCACTTGTATGACCATCTCACTCGTCTGACCTCTGACCATCATCTCACTTGCATGACTATCTCACTTGTGGGGTAGGTTAATATATAATAAAATTCAACAAGGTAATTGTGAGATTTTACCAACTAACCACACTATCCCTTCGACTGCGCGAAGACTGCACCAAGGTCACGGGTCCCACATTACCCCATCGTCACAGAAGTACATAAAGAGAACATAATAAGGCGCAAGAATCATTTACTAGTAAAACACCATACAAATCATTCAATCAATTAAAATGACTTCCCCTTTCAGCTTGCTTAGCTTGCAAGGGAATTAAGCTAGGAGAAATCCGCTCACAAAGCTCAAAAAGGAGGTCTTTGGGACTCCTAGTTGTAAGGTAAGCAGCAATATCAGAACTAAGCAGACAAAAATGGGTTGTCAGAAAGTGTTGTAGCAATAGGTATGTAGCTCGCCAGATTGCTGGTACTTCTATCACGGGCTGAAATAGGTCGGTCATTAGGTACCTTAAAACGACTAGCCTCTGATTGGTTATGGGCCCCTGCTGTGACCTGGGTGCAGTCTTCGCGCAGTCGAAGGGATACCACAAAAATGAGGATCCATTACTTGTGGTAATGCAATAGGTAGTGGTTTACGGAGTATATCTGACAGTAATAAATCCTTTGAAACGAGACAAGGCTTAGACGACATAACCAGCAAATGAAAGGATGCACAACCTAGACTACTTTAGGCAAAACGATGCGTTTAAGCAACTTGCAGCCGATAGAGAATGACAAGGCCAGGCCCCTGCGAATACATGCAGGACGACGAACAACGGAGCAACACTAAAATCTCACGAGCAGAGCCTTATTTCCAAAACCCAGCTCGGGACGCCAAGGTGAATTAACTCGGTATGTTAGCAAATCATTACTACGTATGTTGTAAAAGGGGTCTCAACAAGGGGGTTTGTTCCCGCTCAAGTCTGCGGTACCACGTTCGTAAGGCCAAGAGAGAAAAATGATGGAGAGGATGGGATCCTTCTGGTTTGTATAAAGGATGGATCAATTGCTTCTTCTCCTTGGATTCGGAGGGCCCTCCAGGTATGCGCCTTCCTTTCCAGCTCTTGCTCCGGGGGTGATCGTTACACCGCTTTATTCGGCCGAATAGGTCCATTACTTCCCCAAACCCAACTCCAAGGATCAACATCTTCGTCATGAGCCTTGCAAAGTTGGGAATCGACCTGGCTCTCGTGCCCCAGGATCCCTTTCTGCCACTCGAAGCACCGGCCGGTCCCGTCTTTCTAGACACTGGAGCATGTCTCTGCGCTCTCCAGAAGCCCGGAACCGAGCCTCGTGTCAACGCCAGTGTCATCTCCGAGTCCGCCAAATCGAGACGAGATGTGACAGACGTCGCCTGGCAGTGCATTGGCAACCAGACCCAGGGCGTTTACAATGCGTCTACCGGCAAATGGTTCCTGTCCGCCCATGGGGGCGACAAGTGGGGGGGCCTACCTGTGTACGACGCTTCGAATCCGCCTGATACCAAGAAAACGGTGGCCTGGAATGAAAGGACTGAATCACTGAGGTCTCTAGAGAGCAACAAGGGATTTAGCGTCTATGACCAAGGATGTACTGGCAAGAACAGCAGCGCCTTCTCGACAAGCTATTACCAGGCTTTGGAACAACTGCGGCAGCAAGAGCTTCCTGTCGCTGCCGCCCCGTGTTGGCGGCCGGGTGCCTTTCCTATGCAATTGCAGGGTGTCGAGTCCTGGGAGAAAAAGGGGTGCGGCGAAGGGTTTCTGTGTATGTCGACCATCCTAGCCTCCCTCCCGGGAAAATACTGACAAAAGACAGGCACTAACAACACCATCAACGCTTTGCCTCATTTCTGCCCGCCTCTCAAAGAGTGCCAAATCCTTAGGTTGGCTGGCATGACCTGTAGTTACGGCGGTAAGAACTTTGGAATGGGACCCTTCGAGCCGATTGTCTGCCAGCAAGGATGGTATTGTCCTCCAGAATCAAACGGTCGTGAGACTTTTCGCTGCCCCAAGGGTTCCTACTGCCAGCCGGGGGCGGCGACACCGACACCATGCAACACTGGTAGCTATTGCCCCGAGGGTGCTTCATATCAGGTCTATCTAGTGCCGTTAGGCGTCCTTATTGTGGTCGATATACTGGTCATCATCGGCATGCTCTTCTATCGGTTCCGAAGTCGTTTATTCGCTAATTCGCGGGCGCATCTGGGCTCTGTCAAGGGCCGTAAAGGCATGAGCGGCGTTACCGCGCACATTACCGGATACAAGGAGCTTTCGGATGACGCAGATCAAGAGATGGTCCCGGTGAATAACACTTATGCTCAGACTCGAGAGGGGTGGTATGGATTCGAGACCGCGCTCGATGCTCAAGGCAGGACCCGCGAGGAAAGTGAGAAGGAACTTTCACCGCAACTGAGAGTGTTTGTCGATTCGATGCGAAAGGCCACGGAAGCCACCAACTTTGGCTTGTCCTTTGCGTACTCTGAACTTTGCTTTCATCCCAAGAAGAGCCCGAAGCCCATCCTCCAGAAAGTTACAGGCTCGATCGAACAAGGATCCCTTGTGGCAGTCATGGGAGGTTCGGGAGCGGGTAAGTCGACCTTTGTCAACGTCTTGATGGGCAAGACAACCAACACAGGAGGCATTGTTGCGGTCAACAACATCCCTGGTCAGATGAAACGTTACAAGAAGTTGACGGGATATGTCCCCCAGGACGACATCGTTTTGCCAGAATTGACTGTGTACGAGAACATTATCCACTCGGCACGCATCCGACTGCCTCGAACTTGGACAATCACCGAGATCAAAAACCATGTCGAGGCTGTGATCGACTGCCTCGAGCTTTCCCATGTCCGTGACTCTCTCGTCGGCAGTGTTGGAAAGCCTGTCATCAGTGGTGGCCAGCGGAAAAGAGTGAGCATCGGTATGGAACTGGCGGCAGCTCCCATGGCCATTTTCCTAGACGAACCGACCAGTGGTTTGGATGCCACAGCAGCATCATCAATCATGCGGACACTCAAGGCCATTGCTCGGCTTGGAATCTCTGTCATTGTCATTATCCATCAACCGCGAACAGAAATCTTCGACTTGTTTGACAACCTTATCCTGCTCGGAAACGGCCAGACCATTTATGAAGGGCCGCAACCCGGAGTTCAGCAATACTTTGAGGGTCTCGGCTTCCGATTCCCGGAACATAGCAACCATGCCGATGTGATCACCGACATCATCACGGGTAACGGACGGGACTATAATGCGCAGGGCGACATCTCAAAAGAAGCTTTGATTGCCCACTGGGACTCTGTTCGTCAAGCCAAGCACATTGACAAAGCAGACCGAAGGAGTATCAGGACTATGCTAGGGGGCTCCGGCATGTCGCAGGCGCTTAAGAAACGAGGTGCTCCTACTATCAAGCAAGGCTGGCTCTGTTTTCGGCGTGCGATGCTCCAGCAGTATCGTGCAAAGGGTACCTTTTTGGCCGAGATGGGACTGGCCACCCTCGCGGCTGGACTGCTTGGGCTGGCCGAGTACCCCAAGCAGGGCGTTTTGTTCACCGGTGTCTTTAATGAACCATATGGAATATTGTCGACCGCTACGGACTTCAAGTCGGCTCCTGAACTATCGCTCCTGGTTACGATCTCGATTGGGCTTGTTGCGGGCGCTCCTGGTGTCAAGATGTTTTCGGAGGAAACGCTTCTGCAACGACGAGAGGCCGAGGCAGGCCATTCGCGACTGGCCTACTTTATCGCAAAGATCCTTTCTGTGTGCCCCCGGATGGCGATGGGATGCCTTCACTTTTCGACGGTCCTGTTCCTGTTGTCGGTGCCAATCATGGACTGGGGACTGGCCTTTTTGGTCAACCTGCTGTACTTTTACTGCATCTATGGTCTTGCCAACTGTGTAAGCATGGTTGTGCGGAGAGACGATGCGCCTCTGTTCGCGACCATGCTTGCCTTGATCGTGGGAATCCTTTCTGGGGCAGCTCCCCCCTTGTCAAAGGTCAAGGAATGGCACATGGAGTGGCTCTGGCGGGCCTCGCCTGGTACCTGGCTTGCCGAGATATACTTTGGCCAGCTTGTGTCTCCTCTTGGATATCTGTATAATATAGAAGTCGCGTCGGAAGCAACAGGATTTCACCTGGATTGGAAATGGTTGAACATTGGTGTTTTGATGGCGATCGGGACGATTTATCGCGTCCTTGCCTTTGTTGGTATGGGTGTAGCTTTTCGGTTACGGAGGTAGAAGGGTTGGCCAATTGATTCATGAATGGCTATTAACTTAGTATATATAGGCATAGGTAGTATACAGGAGTTGTGTTTGGGAGAAACCAACAACATTCAATTTGTCCATGTGTACCTAAGTAATAGTGATGGTACTATCGATGGCATTATCAATGGTGAGTGAGATGTCTAGTTGCACGTGTTCAGCCGGATCTCTCAAGTCGGGAAAGAGCAGATTGAAGTGATGGGGGACCTTGACCTTCCTTGATGGATGTTTTGCATGCATGTTGAGTAGAACATGTGACCCACCCAACATTTATTCGCCTGTCTAGATCTCCCTGCTCTGTTCAGTTCTGTGACTTCACTAACGCCTTGGCTCAGCAGCTCAACCAACAAGATTCAAAACATGGCATGGAACAATACAAATGTCATGAGAGTCGGAAGCCTACCTGCGAAATACGCCACCTCATTCCCAAAGACACCCACCCTGGCGAAAGAAATACTCAACAGATGCTACGGTGCGGCGTGGCTGCTGGCATAAAAGCTTGCCCATGTACTCTGAAATGAAGGCGTTGAGACTAATGCTATGCGAGAAAGAAACCATCACCTAGCCAACCATGAATCCCTGCTTCATATCTGGAGGACTTGAGCCACAAGCTGGTCACTGCGAGCAACCTGGGACACAGCAACTGATGATCCAGGATCCATCGTCATGTCTTTAACGACGTTGGAAATTCACAGTGCAACTTGGGAGCTGACCATGGTCTGTGTTAAAGTCATCGAATGTGTTTCATGGCGTTTTATAGAAGGTCGCCCCGCCCGCGTCGACACATGGAACTGAGAAACATTCGTGGCCGCTCAAATCCTGGGGCTGGGAATCACTGAGACAAGGAGGCCAGTCTCAATGGACAATGAAGAATAAGCTTGAAGGTATGAACAGCCAGCCAGCCAACTCTAAACACTTTGTTCATGTGCATGGAGGAATAGTTCATGCGATGGACTCAAGCTAGACCTCTGAGGCGTTGCGCTATCCCCCACAGTCGGCTTACCATTGCTAACTATCATGCTTGGGTTGGCCAGTGTCTTGGGTGTTTGTTACGGTCTCTCCCGGTAACCCGACCAGGAAGACGTGTGCTCGGTACGTCAGCAGTGGAGTCGAGAACAGAATTCCGAGATGCATATTCGAGGCTGCTTTGCATTCTCATGTAGGAGGATGATACTATGTACCGGTTCATGTTTCATGGGGTTTCAGCCTTTGGCCCAGATCTGCGTGATTGATGATGGTCTTGGCAACGACTGAAAATCGGCAGACTATCATAGAAGAATGGCGTCAAAGAGTTCGCTGGGACAGAATTGTTTGGCGGCGTAGCGAGACACCTGTCGTCGCAGGTCCAGGCTCATCCACTCGAGTCTCTGACCCAGACACCGTCAATGTGTGTGGGCTTGACTAACTTCAATATGTCAAAACCCCCAGCAATATCAACGCCCCTGACGATCCAAAAGGCCACAAGATGGCTGGTCATTTGTGTCTAGCAAGGGCTGGCTAGCAATAGTCAAGGTCTCTAGGCTCCTTTACTTTACGCTACAAAAGCTGAAGAAGTGAAGAGCTGAAATGCTGTATAACGACGACTACTACGGAATGCAAGCGGCCACACTGGAGGATTGAATAACTTGGCCTGACTGGCGCTGACGGTTCGCCCTTTGTTCGTTCCAGGCAACCGAGCCTTTATCTGGGGCTGAAGTGCACTGTCTTTTGCTGTGCCGTGCTTGGGTGGGAAGACGCTCTCAGGTTCTCGGGTGAATGAATCCATGAAGAAGGATGGCAAAAGATGGAAAAGCGAGAATGATGAACTCTTCGGCCGCCGGAAGCGAGAGGTGTGCGTTCCTGGCCACAAGTTGTCTAGCGCTTATAGGCTCCATCAACGGTGAACTAACCGCATTCCGAAGCGTGCTTTATCGGCTGGCCTCCCCGCTGGGACCCTGGGGAGGGTTGGAGGGGGGTCTGTCTGGCTTGATGGGATGTGCGATTGGGGTTTCGTGAATCCACTCACTGTACGCGTTGGTTTGATTGAAAGGGCTAACGCTGATTGTTGACAGACTACGGTACGACGGCGGCGGCGGCGGCGGCGGCGGGGAACCGGTCCCCGTGACAGCCAACTGAAGTCGAGTCTTGCTGCATGACGAACAAGGGATCCGGGGGGAGAAGGGAAAGTGCTGAAAGGTGAATAAGATATTGCGTTGTGATGGGTGGTGGAGGATGAGGAAAAAGCTAGGGGAGAGAGAGCAGAGGTTAACATGATGATGACTAGGGGCGAAAGAGAAGACAACCATTACCGGAATCCACGACGCGCCTAAAAGGCTATCGCGATACTGTCTGATTGATTGATGGATGAGAGCCCGAGAGAATGGCGTGTCTAGACGAGACACATTCGCTAGCTTTGCGGGCGCTCTCTATCAAGGACGACTTTTAAGACGTACCAAGGACACCATCACACTCGCTCACACACCATCATGTACCAACCAACTCGCAGCCAGCTCGCAACCAGTTGGGAATGAACCAAGCCATATTCGAACTAGGGTTTGCAGGAAAAGAATTCGAAGGCTTCAGACGTCAGGGAAAAGG
>JABFEV010000207.1:0-27869 GCA_013618395.1 Fusarium domesticum | reverse complement strand
TTTATTTATTTTTTTATTTATTTTTTTCGAATCTTGGCCTTTCTTGGGCTCGGTTCCCCACGGGCCGCCCATCCTTTTCCCCAAGTTTTCATTACCCCCAGTTTACTTGATCTTGCAGCTTTCGTGGCAACCACGGGACAGCCCGACTCGTCCAGGCTGTCTGTCCCCCCCACCTCCCTTGCCTTCGCTCTGCACTCCCCTCCTTGGAACACCGTCTTGTTGTTTTTCCCTTCCCCGTGGCGATGGAGGGTTCACCTTGTGCCCAAGAGACTGACACCCCAGACTTGCCATTTGCTGTCGTTTTGTGGCCCCAGTGGTTTGTCATGGTCGCCGCTTCATTACCAAATAAATCCCTGCACCCCGCATCCAGCGCTTGGAGGCGGATGCTGTTAACGCGTCACGAGGTGGAAGAAATTTTGTTACGGAGCCATTAGACGCAGTAAAACGCGAGGGGAGTGTTCTAGAGGGGGGAGATCTCGTTGCAAACACTTCTCACGATGAGATCGAGGTTTGAGTTGCGCCCGTTTTCTGCCAGTCTGTATTTTCCTTGTGGACATTGATATGTGGTTAGGACTGAGAGCTTTATTTCCCGGTCTTCCAATAAGAATTCTCAATGGCTCGTCAATCACATAGTGTTAGTTATGAACATGCTCTGTGTTATAACTGGGCAACCTTGTTGTACCGCTGGAGAAAATGACATGGTACTCGGAATGAATGCATAGAGTGAGCAAGATGTGATTGAAGCCTCATAAAGTCTACAGCGCCAGGCACAGGCACAGGCCGCCTACGCTCTTAGCTACGTCAAGCTTGATGCTCATTGCTTGTCTATTGCGCAAGTGGGCGGATTCGGTACGTCAGCCTTGGGGATAGATTATCTAGCTCACAGCAAAGTATTCCGTCTCGCCATTTGTTCCCTTATCTCATCATCTGCACGCCGTCTCCAGTTTCAATCAACCCAGCCCCAATTTCTCACCCCGTCTGCACGCCATCTGGTGATGTGTAGTGTTTACTGCTGTGCCTTTGTGTACCTGTTTATCTTGTCTAGTCACATCTGGTTCGGTTTCTATTTTTGCTGAGTTTGATGTCCAGCCGCAACTTGTTGTCGATTCATGTCCATGTCCTACATAAGCCTCTAATTATACAACCATGATCTAGAACGAACATATGTTATCCCAAGCTTCACTCCATAGTTGCGTATCCAACCTGAATCAATTGATCGTAACATTTACACTTGAGTTTCGTTACCCAACAGCCGTTACAGTACCGCATTTGCAAACCCAGTAAGAAGACCAACACAATCGAGATGGAGCGCCAAACCAACCTGGAAGCACATCTTGACACTCGCACAGGGGAGTATGTCTCAGTCTTCCCTAGTTGCAGGACGCCCTCCAGCAAGCAATCTCCAGGTGCCATCTTGGGAAAAAGGCTGGCAAGCTTCGGCACAGCACAACAGCAGGGGTGTGACACAAGCCTTTTCCCATCTTTTCACATCTATCACGGTACGTATCTTGCAGGGTACCATGCCGGCGCCCTGGCTGGCGGGCGATCTCCATGTCGACGCGATGTGGAATGTTGGGGGAAGAGTTTTCGTCCATAACGGCTGCCAGTGGCTCAGCTCAGGGGCACCCTTCGGGAGAACTCCAGCATGCCCAGGCGCTAGAAAGCCCTTGCTAGCTGAACCCTCCTTCTTCCGCCCGTTACCATATTCTTATTCTTGCCGGCTCCGGGGTCCGTCTGGAGGCTCAAGCAATGGCTCTTCTGATTCTGATTCAAACTCTTGCGGGCGTCTACTCCGTACTGGGCTATTTGACCCGCTAACAATAACCCACCCACAGCATCCGTGCTTCTTGTCGGCGGTGTTTGCACTCCCGCATATCTGGGGATAGAGATAGAGTCGTCTGTGCATGATCACGATGGTCTTTGCTGCAGAAACCACGATGCCCTCCACTACTAACCTCCCTCTCCAGGCACATGCCCCCTTTTTTGACTTTGCCCTTTCTGAAAGGCAGGTGACGAGACACGATAGAACCAAAACTGGTCTCTGGCGTTCTTGCGGTGAAAGACAAGTTTCTGGACACCAAATCACGACAAGCCAGGTGTTCACCAATCTCACTTTACGCACGTCGTATACACACCGGCCGGCCGAAAGTTGTACACGACGCCGAGGAAGGGGCGTCGTTCACAAAGGGGAACCGGACTGTCGCCATTTGCTTTCAAGGTAAACGAGAAGGAGGGGTTCACATCACGCTGGTAATTATCGCCGAACTCACCCTTAGCCTGCACGCAACCAAAGAACAGGCACACGTGCTTTGGGTGAGAATGTTACTAGAGGGAATTCTTTTGTCTCGTTGGTTGCACGGGATGTGTCGTGAGAAACAAGGGGCGCAACGCCTTCGTCGTACCTACCAGTCCAAGATTCCGGATTGGTGAGGGCATCATGTGACTTGGCGGGTCAGGTGTACATGTGTGTATACTCGAGGCATGCTATCACAAAACGTGCATCATATCCTTCCCTTCCCTTCCCTCTATACGGGTAAGGAGGCCTCTGTAGCATGGTATTCGTATAGTACTGTCTGATCTTATTCTCAGCAGTCAGGATAATATCTTACTCTTCTTACCCGTTGTAAATCGCAATTCTGCTGTGAAATAACACCTACTACTACATTAAAGTTCATATGGCTGGCAGCCAATGTGCCTCGTTGAATGTGCCTCCTGAGCCTTCACCTCAAAGTCCGGGGCCGAGATAAGGGATGTTTATTCCAAGCACAGATTACCCAATCGGCGGGTTTCATCTGCACCTCGAATCTTCCCATAGGACAAATGCCGTCCATCTGTCAATACAACATCGTTTTGTGCTCGGTTAGTAGAACTCGACTAAACCAACGCCCCTCAACACCTGTTGACCTGTTTACCGCTCATTCTATCTGATTCCAATCCCATATTTTTACGTTCGCAAAAGCTGGGATTGTTGTTTTTGAAGTGGTCACGATGCCAAATATCTAATTACGAATAGACCCAGGAACGGGTACTGTGGGCTCCATTCAAGGTCAGGTGGTGATGCACCATGTACGTGAGGCCAGGTATTACGTACTAACGCGATTGACCTGGCGTTCGCCCGACCCCCTCCTCGTCCACCTGAATCTAACTCAATACCAATATAACGCATTATCTAAATATATTGTAAAAAGTCCAATGAAATATCTTTTAAGTTGATACTTCGAATATGGAATACCTAAGCACTAATAAAGAGGTTAATATACGCCTTGCTGTTGCTAAAGCTAACCGTATTAGCTAAAGAGAGTCTGCAAATACTAACGCTATTCCAAGGTGTTCGAGCTGTGAGCTCGTACCTTGGTCATCAAGGATCAGACACGGCCTATCACGTGACTGGGATATCCCAGTCGAGGCTGGGACAGCACACATAAAATAGACCGGTACAGGCCCCGGTCCGGACCCAGTCTTCTTCCTCCATATGTTAATATAACTAGATACTTCTTTAAGATGCCTATACTCAGTTAACATAGGGCCAGCCCTTTACAAGTGAGACGTTAGTGTCTTTCCTTACTATGCTACGTATAGTAACGATTCAAGTTTACCCTGGATCATGAGGTGGCACAGTGTACGAGGTAAGAACAATTTGGTTGAGCACCTTTTCCTCAACACATACTCGGCCTTCGACAACCGTGCACTTTGTTCTTCTTACACCTACATCGTTTCTTACACTTTTACAATCATCAACTCATAGGTTGGGTGTTTTGTCCTTCAACACGGTCAACCTCAACCTAAGCCAGCCATACATTATTTATGTTAAAATTTTAGTGCTTCCAAGATCTGGTATGCTTTATGGATTTAATCACCAAGCAATCTCGCCGCAGCCATGAAAGCATGCCCTGCGCACTCGTGAGAAGACCCCAATATTTCAGCCGCTTGCCCTGATATCCGGTCAAGGCTTTTACCATATGACCATGAGCCTCTCCGTCACATCTTCCACTATTCAATCAAGTCAAATGAACTTTGACACGACTTGTCTCGCGGTAAACCTTGGGCATAAGGTTCACACCACTGTGGCTTCGTCTTGCTTAGGTGACATGATACTTTTCCCAGCCTGCATGAGGAATCTCTGATTTTATCAAAAGACCAGGTCGTTGGACATAATTGACTGGAATCATACAGTTACTCAGATATCAAGACATCTGACAACGGTACCTATAGTACCTTTGATATGAGTTCTCGACCGTTTATTCGTGGGCCCACTTGATTGATCCCATTCAAGCCAGGTTCGCTCAATGAAAACTCCCTTGATTTGTATATAGAGATCTTTGGTGGCCCGAGAACCGCTATTGAGTGAGTGAGCATTGCAATTGTTGATAGCCTGCCATCCCAACGCTCATCATATACCGTGGTTTCATCTGCCGCAGCCTCTGCGAAGCATCAACTACCTGTGACATCGCAAACACAACAGCATCGAGAGAACAGATTATCATCTATAACTCGACACTATGGGTGATATGTCATTTTTGAAGATATTTGACATGGCTCAGTGAGCGATAGTCGCGTATCGAAGGTACCTAGGTGGTTTGGCAGCACAAAGTTGAATCAACGCGCTGGCACGTGATCATCGCTGTTTTCTCGGGTAAACCACCGCCCCGTGTCCAAGCTAACAGACAAGCTCTGGCTCATCCAAAAAATTCTCGTGACGCCCAACAGCCAACTTAACCACCAGCCTTCCAACCCTTACTACCGTCAATCTCCATTCGCAATAACCATCGGTTTCCCAGTCTCATCTCTTTTAATAAGCGCGGTTCCGCGGTCATCAATCTGCTGTATTCGATCCACCCACACGACTCTTGAAACTTTCCATATATCGGCTTCTTTACTCGCCGAGATTCCCCTGGCCATCGTCATTGAAGGTCAACTCTAATTCGATAATCACATCTTCGTTCCAACTTCAAATCAGTCAAAATGGTTATTCTCACCGAGGTTGAGGACGAGCACTTCCAGTCCAACCAGGCTGGTCCTATTGAGGACGACGACGACTATAGTGATACTGGTAAGTCTACCTCCGACAATGCCGCAACGTTATCGAAATACATGAATCCCGGATTCTAATTAGTGCTGCAGATTCGGAAATCTCCAACGAGTCCGAGTACGACCCTTCAGACGAGACTCTCGCCGAGCGACTATACGCCCTCCGTGATATCGTCCCCCCTACTACCCGATCTTGGATCTCTAGCCGCGCCAGCACCGTCTCCAACGCCGCCTGGAGTGTCCTTTCTTTCAGCGGCAAGGGTGCCTGGGTTATCACCACTTCCGCTCTCTTCTTCGGTGTTCCCTTTGCCCTGTCCTTTGCCGAGGATCAGCAGCTTACCGCCATGGAGCAGGAGTACAACATGCGACAGGCTGGTGGTGAGCTCCTTACTGCCGGATCCGAGGGCAACACTGCCGACAAGATTGGCGCTGCGCTCGACGGCAAGCCCGCTCAGCCTTCTCTGTAAATTAGGATCGAGCGTTAGAGATTGTCTCTACTCTTTAGCGTTTTGCTGGAAGGTTGAGATTGGTGCGAAGAGATGCACTTCAGACGGGCGATCTCCAATTGGGCGACCGATGGCCCTCTCTGTGTACAATAATAGGAAATGGCGCATCGAGCCAAGGGGCTCCTTTTGATGAAACGGTCCTGAGTCCTGAATAGGACCGTAGAGGAGCAAAGATGCAGGTGTATGGCACACAGGTACCTATGATGTAAAATATAAGGATGGGGAACAAGTAATGGCTGCGATCTCATCTCATGAAAGGTGGCCATATATGTATTTTGTCACACTAGAACTTGTTATTGGATTGGCGCCTATATATAAGTGATCTTTGGATAACTGAGTGGTTTCGCTACTGCCAAGGGGCTTATTTTATATCGCGCAGTGTTCGTGTGGTGTTATGGCAGACTGTCTTCACGTCTCTCGTTAATCACGATTCTCATCGTATTAAATCGTTCTCTCTACCGAACTCTTATTGTATGTAGTGTCGTTGCTAGCTCGAGATAGCAAGTGCAGGGTAAATAAGGAGCAAAGAGGAGCTCACGAAGCTCTCAGCGTAAGATAATATGGCCTATAATAATTATTGCTTGATTTAATCCGAGTAAGCCGCAAGTATAATTTTGATACTGCAGTTTCTCAATGTATGCTTAGAGTACTTAGGTAGTAAGTAGGTAGGGAGATGTGTGAGTCACCAGAGAATCGTTGACTCAACTTTAAGAGATACAGCCAACAACCTTGCAGGTTCCACTAACCACCACACCTATCGTCGTTCTACCGTCAACGAGACTACAAATGCAACACTCACGGATCCTAACACCAGAGATATCATGACGACGGACTACACAGCATTGCCTAAGATTGAAGTACTGCTACCATCACCATCACCTCACCCTCAAGCTAACAACCCTCCGAAAGCTTCACGCTCACCTCACAGGCAGCATCTCCCCTCGCGCCCTGCACGAGGTATGGCTTCGGAAAAGAGGAATCGGCGAGACGGATCTTCAAGACCCTTTGGTAGTGATGCCAGAAGACAAGCATGACTATGATCTTGAAAAGTAAAATCGTCCATGCCTCAACATTCTTCAGGCTTGGCTGCTCACTCGCGATAGCTTCTTTCCTCTCTTCTCGAGCTACATATATAACCTTCTCACTGATGAGGAGTCTATTCGGTATACTACCACTTCGGTTCTGGAGACCTTTCACAACGACGGTGTTGTCTATCTTGAGCTTCGGACCACGCCCCGTACATCACCACACATCTCTGCAGAGTCATACATTGGTATCCTCCTCTCGACAATCTCGTCCTTCTCCCAGACTCATCCAAACCTACACACCCGTCTTATTCTATCCATCGACAGACGCCAGACCCCCGAAGCCGCGGCCGCAACACTCGCTCTCGCACTCAAGCATCGCCGCGAGGGCGTTGTAGGCCTCGATCTGTGCGGTGACCCTACTGCGCGTCCTGACGGGGAGATCAATGTGTTCACACCTGTGTTCTGCGAGGCCAAGAAGCAGGGTCTTGCTGTGACGGTGCACTTTGCTGAAGCGGAGGCGAGTGGCTCGCGGGAGGAGCTGGATACGCTGTTGTCGTGGGAGCCGGGTAGGCTGGGCCATGTCATCTGGGAGGATGAAGATACGAAGAAGGAGATTGCAAAAAGGGGATTGTGTCTGGAGTTATGTCTAAGCTGCAACGTCAAGGCGGGTATGGTGAGTGGTGGGTTCGAGGGACATCACTTTGGAGCGTGGAAGGGAATCAAAGGGCCTAAAATATCACTTGCAGTAAGACCTGTCCTTTTTCAATCTTCTGGTTCGGTTACTACTTCGGAAAAGCAACCAGAGCTAACATATCATAGACAGATGACGTGGGCGTCTTTGGAAGTTCCCTGTCGAATGAGTATCGTTTGGTTGCCCAGCACTTCCACCTCGATCGTGACGAGATTTGCGCTTTGGCAAGGCAGGCCATTGACAGCATCTTTGGCGGCGAGGAAGAAAAAGCAAGGCTGCGACGTATTATGTGGACTTGAGGACCCTTGGACGGCAAGACTCATGAGTTACATTATAAAAATGGATGAGACGCTGTGTAAAACAAGGCAAATTGGTATTTTTGTTTCAGCTATAATGTACAATGCAACGAGACTTGACCCCTGAGCAGCGATACTAAAAGCGATAATGATACTGCTCGCCAGAATAAAGATATACGTGAGGAGAGTGGAAGAATCCCATAACAGGACAGTGAACCAGCCATCGTTTTTCCCGAAGCAAGCATTTGAAGCGTAATGTATGAACCCCGGCAATCCCGTACGACCTATAAAACGCCGTTCACTTTTTCGATTTATCCCTTCTCATACTAAGCTTGACATCGATCATTCCGTAGACGTGCACTTTTATTAATGTAGCCCTTGGGGCGGGGAGTCGAGGTCCACGTTTTCAACCATAGTTCGATGGCCCTCAGTATCACGGACAAGGTTGACAAAGTAGCGGGAGGCGCGCTCGCTTTCGTCTTTGACTTTGATTGTTTCGTCGCGCTTGGCGTTGAGGTCCTTGACGCTCTGATCGAGGCCGACACGGAGGTTATCGGCGGGGAAGCGCAGAACTTTGCGGACAGATGAGGAGATACGAGCGGCGTTTGAGTGGACATAGTCCAGCTCCGTGAGCTGAGTTGAGATCTTGGTAGCGAGGCGAGGGGCCAACGAGTTGGGGATTTGTTGCAGTACATAAGCGGTTGCAGCAACAGCTGGGAGCATTGTTAGCATACTTGTCAAAAGGGACGGTCGAAGGGGGATAAAAACCTACCAGCTGCGAGGATACCAGGAAGAATGAGATGACGGAGGTTGTCGTTGCCCAGGACACGAGTCGCCGTCAAGGCCTGGTCCATCCACGTATTCATGCCAATCATGCGAGGCACAACTGCGCCAGCCACAGTCAATGCCATGCCTGTACCCGCGTACTTTTCCTGTCGTTGTAGAAGTGTCGTCCAGTCGACAAAGTCCCATAGCTCTGTGGGAATATCGACCTGGCGAGCGAGGGCATCTCTCTTGCGTCGGAACATGACATCAGGTCGGAACTGTAGGTTTTGGAACTCGTCACCGATGTGCAGAATACCAAGCTGTTTAATAGTATTGACCCCCATAACAGTTCTCTCACGAGCATGCTCTTCGCAACTCGTCACAGAGTCGGCGATGTGCGAGAGCATGGCCTCCTTGAGATCCTCAGCATATTGGAAAGCGCTCAGAATGCCAGGGTAAGGAACGTCGTGGTTGCTGTTCCCGGAATGTAAGATGGCCGAGTTGAGTGTCGTTCGTGTGTGGTCGTAGACATCTCTACAGGTTTCCTCGATATTATCATCGATCTGATTGCTAACCTCGGAACAAGCCATTCGACTCGTCTCAAGTTGAGGCTCAAGCTCCTTGAGCTCCTTAGCAACTCGCTCGAGCTCAGACCGAGCAACTTCGTTATTCACTGTGGCAAGAGTGTGCACGTCGTTGAGGATGTTGAGCAGATAAGTCCGTGCTGGTGCGAGCTTCGAACGTGCTCTCTTCTCCAATACGAAGCGCCGTAGCGACTGCTCAAGCGCCTCAAAGTCACGAACTTTATCCAGGTCTTTACCCTTTCCTTTGTCATCGCCGTCACCGGGATCACCAGCACCTCCGCTGGAACTTCCACTGCCGCTACCGCCAGGCCCGCCGGGGGGAGATGGGCCGACGGGGACGGCATTGCTTGATACAAAGTGAACAAGCTCCGAGGACTCCTTGTGTGTCCGAGGGCTCAGACCAGCGACTTGATCCAGCACCATCTTTTTGCAACGGTCTTTATCCCTGATGTTGTCGTAACCGTTGACGACGATGAAGATATATGCCTTTTCAGCCGCAGCAGCCCAGATAAACTCTTTGGCGGACTGGGTGAAGTGGTTTGCAGCCGACACAACAAACACGACCACATCGATCTCTTCCTGTCGGGCAAAAATAGCAGTTGTCTTGGTTGTATCGGAATTGAGGCCGGGCGCATCGATCAGAGCAATATCCACAACTCCGTTGTTCAATAGGGATTCATCAATAGTCCTGGTGTCCTTAACATAGACCTTGCACTGCGTATAAGTCTCGTTATCAATGACAATCTTTTCCAACTCTTGCAATGAAAACACATCGTAAGTCGACTCGTCAATTCGATTGTACGTAGCGTGCTTATGTACGGCATGCACCTCTTCAATGCCCGAGTTCTCCCTCGCATCCAACACTTCGCAAAACACGGCGGTGCAGGGCTGTTGGTCTTCGGGAAGAACCTTTCTTCGTAGAAGGGCATTGCAGAAAGTCGATTTGCCAGCGTTGAGATCACCAGTGATGAGGACCTTGCTTGCAGTATCCTCAATGCGCTCGCGGAGGGAAAGTAGATGTTTGATACTTGAGCTGATCTTGCCATCAAGCAGAGATGCGATAGAGCTCTTCTCAAGTGAGTGCACAAGCTCGGCTTGATGTAGAGCTCCTAGCTTCAGGTCAAGCTTGAGGATGGAGAATTCTTGTGCGATCTGGGGCGAAACAAGTCGTGGTTCGGGTACTGCTCGATTCTCGGCGGCTCGGCTCGATTCGGCGGCGCTGTCTTCGACAGAGGTCATAGATCGTCGAAGCATAGGATTTCGGGCTGCCGGCTGAGAGCCCTGATCGCCCATGGCCGAGTGCGCATGAGAGAAGTTGGGTCGTGGAGCCTCATTCGAGTCGCGGCGGGCACGTTGAACGGAGGGATAGTGGGCTGGCCAAGATGAATTCATCTGTTGAAGGCTATGGAGTAGGTCGAGAACCTTGTTGATAGATCGTCCTAAGGTAGCACGGTGGGAGTTGTACCACATTTGGTGAATAGCTCCAGACGCAGGCCGGTCGTGGTGTGCCCCCATATCCCAAGCGGCGGAAGCCAGGGAACGATGGTCGTCACTAGCGACGCTTCCTCCATACCCTGAGTCAACATCAAGCATGTTCTGGAGGCGCGCCGCATGTTCGGAAGTGGTACCGTTACCAACTGCCATGTAGTTTACGCGGGAGGAAGAAGCGTTGGTAGGTGGTGGCGGAGAATGAGAAGTGGAATTAGGCGCGTCCGAGTTGCCCTGGGAGTCAGATTCCAACTCAGGCTCTTGTTGCAGAGGGGCTTTGCCCTTGCCATTTTCGCTGAAGTAGTCGTGGCTCATGATGAAGCAAGCTGTTGTCGTAGTTCGAACAGCATGTTTTTGTGATAAGAAAAAAAAAAGAAAGAAATTAGGAGATGATGATTTGAGCGATGATGTCGGCGTTCAAGGCGGTGGAGTTTAAGAGGCGGGCACGAAACTTGGTAAGTTAATCCTTAGAGCCGCCCCATTTCTGCATGATTTTTTGGAGTGACCGCGACAAATATCCGGGCCCAAGCTGTGGCGGCGACGCGTTGATTGGCCGGAACAGAGGCTATCATCCCAGACGTTAATGGGCCATTATCTTATCATGTGAGAGCATCGGCCAGCCACACTTTGTCCGCCCAGGTTCCATGACTGCTGCTTCCAAGGTAAGGCACCCAGTAAATTCGGCCCTGAAAGCCTGGCGAGGACCGGTTACGTATGTCGGGATCTCCGTTACACCACTCGATAAGTTCTCAGCGATAGTCAAACCGCCTTTGACTACCAAGGGCTTTTCTTCTTGCCTTGCGCACACTCACCATCGTCCTTCCTATCGTCACCTTTCCAGACCTATACGACTTATACTCTGCTCTTCGCATCTCGATTTTCGTCCGCCTTATCGTCCATTCCCTACCGACCTTCTCCATATCCAGTTCCCCGCTCATCATGAATGTAAGAGCAACGATCACGCGGGAAATATCCCAACACCGTTCCTGAAGACTGACTTCCTGCGCGTCAATACAGCTTCTCGAATGGGCTTTCGGTAAGCGCATAACGCCTGCGGAGCGTCTGCGCAAAAACCAGCGCATGCTGGACAAGGCCATCCGCGAATTGGACCAGATGCGCGTCAAGTTGGAGAAGCAAGAAAAGACTCTAATCCAGCAGATCAAGACCAGCGCCAAGAATGGGCAGATGGGAGCTTGTAAGATTCAAGCCAAGGATTTGGTTCGAACCAGGCGATATGTGGAAAAGTTCTATGGCATGCGAAGCCAGCTGCAAAAGATCTCGCTGCGCCTTCAGGTACGATACGCACACACCGTGGTTACTGAATCAGCAGTTCTTGGAGGTTAAACTGACATTCGCAACTACAGACCTACCGGACGAACGAGCAGATGATGACAGCCATGAAGGGTGCAACCCAGGCACTGGGAAGCATGAACAAGTCGATGAATCTACCACAGTTGCAGCGAATCGCCATGGAATTCGAACGAGAGAATGATATTATGGACCAACGATCAGAGATGATGGACGATGTCATGGATGATGCCATGGATGTCGGTTTGGAAGAAGAGGGGGACGAGGTGGTAGATCAAGTACTGGAAGAAATTGGTGTCGACTTCAACCAAGCTGTACGGCCGTCTTCCCCCCTGACATGTGGACATGAACTGATTATGATTATAGCTCGGCGAGACACCAACTGCTCTTGGGAGCACGGCTGCGCCTGAAGGAAAGATTGCTCAGGCTGTTGGAGGTGGTGGCAGTGGCGGCGGCGCTGGTGGTGACTCCGTCGACGATGATCTCCAAGCAAGACTGGACAGTCTACGAAAGTAAGTGGAAGCCAGTCTTCAAATATCGACTTTTTTAGAGACGTCCAAGGTGCGAAGACGGGAGGAGATTCATGTTATTGGTTCTATTCGGTCCAAGGCGCACAGGTGTCTGGAGAAAGCGCGTGGTGCAGCCACGCTTGCAGTGTCTTGAGTTGGCTGTATTATTATTCTTTAGAAGAAGGAATATTGAATGGTTTGAATTCTTTTCTGGATAGCAATCGACAACAAGTAGGCCGAGTTGTCATAACATCACTGTTTGTCATGGTTGTGGACAGTCTACCATCCATTGAAAGCTTGCTTGCAAAGGGAACCGTCTGGTAAGTAGTTGATTATCATTACTGTGTTGCTGCTCCTAATCTGCAAATGACAACTTTGGGAATACTACATACTATGTCTCGTTCGTATGAATCTGAGCCCCATCTCTATTGTCACGAGGACAGTTGACGATGGTTGCATGGCATGGTTCAATTTCCGGCTGAAACATACTTGTCTTGCATTCTTCCCTTTCAGCTTCTCAACCTAGCTACGCTATAGCTATCTCGGGAGAGTCGGTAATTTGAATATATTCCCCAGTCCATCCTCTCCGATGAGCGATACAAGAGATTCTGTGTAAATGTTGTCACTTTGCATGCATTGAGAGAAGAGATCGAAAGTCGAAATAATTCAGGCGGCTGGACCACTTGGAAGCCGCTAAACAATGGAAGCCTGACCCCTTGTGGAGACCTATCCTTGCGTCAGTGACCGACTTATTGGGTCGTTGGAAGGAACCCCAGTTAACACCACCTTCAGACTTTCCAGGAAGGTCTATGAAATCCATCCATTCCATTGGACAGGGGTCAGGGAGAGCGGAGGGGGGAGCAGCCCTCGGGGACCACCCGCAGCCTTAACGCACATAGAGGACCCCCCCGTTAGAGTCAAAGACCTCCACCAAACTGCTACGTCTCAAGCAGATTACCCTTTCTTCACAAACTACCTCTAACTTACCATACCTACACCACTGGTTCGGACCTTTCGACCATTCTTACCTAAGGCTTAGGTGCTTTGTCAAGTTATCGACAAACCAACTTGCTCACATTTGACGATTCCGCGACCAAGCTTTCTCCTCGACCTCTCTTCGTTTCGCCTCGTCTCGTTTCGCCTCGCTCAAGTCCCACAATACTTCGTTCATATCTTACCTCACCGAAACATCCATCGCAAGGTACGTCTTAACAACGCAAGAATGTAGATATTGCTTGCACTGTTCATCTTTCCCATTCTATACTTGTCATTCTATCCGCATCTTTGCTTGTGATATTGGCATATCTAGTCCCACACTCATGTCCCGTTGCAATCCCCGCCATCGTGTCACCTCCCCGCGACGACTACGTCACGGTAGTCCGCGCGCTACGCCTGGCATCATGCCGTCACGAAAAATGATTGCCTACAAACCTTTGTGGTTGTATACTTTGTACTTGATTAGACAGCGATCCATGATCGTGGTGCTTATTCAACAGAGTAGTGACGTGTTGCTCCTGATGCATGCTTGTCCTCTTTACGTTACTGCTCCCTACCCTCTCTCCATTGTCTACGAATCCCTACAATTCAACATCGTTTGCCTCATTACAGCTGGTGTAGCCTTTCTGACCTATTAACTTAGATTCACCTGCCCTAGCGATCGGACGGCGCATCTCTGACTGTATTGGCTCGACCGACACAGCGCTAGAACCTCTCAGCTCCCCTCGCATACTTAGTGTGTGTGGGCTGGATTCACCCACGATAGAAGCGACAAAAGTCAACATTTCACAGTACTTTTGGTACTGACCTCCCACTCTTTCACACTTCAACATCCCCAAGTCTCTTTGCCCCCCCACAAACTGGCGAGCAACAAGCGTCGCAGTCTCTCCTCGACCGGAGGAAGTCTGCTGAATAGAATGTTTGGCGGCAACTCCAGTACGACCGGCAATAAATCAGAGAGCGATTCCAAATCCGACAAGTCCACCTCTCCCGAACCCGGCTCTGACCCCAGCGCGCCGGCCCCTATCAAGATAACTGATCAAGCCGCCAGCGGTGATAAGCGTAGCGGTAATGGCAGTCCCCCAACCCGTCAGGACATTGGTGGTCCAACAGACAAGAAGCGCAGGAGTAGTAGTGTGAGCAGCAAGGCCAGTAGCCTGCTGGCCTCAGCCAAGAACTCTTTGAGCTTTTCTCAGGGCCGAAGCGGTAGCTCTGATAGCTCACAGGGACCTCTGCAAAAGCTTGGTAAACAGGATCCTGCCCTGGCTGTGCCCCAAGGCCAGCACAACAACTCGGCTGGCGAGTCGATGCCAGGTCCCAAGTCCACGTTCCGTGTAGGTGTTTGGGAAGACAAGAACAAGAAATGCCGTCGAACAATGGAAGACACCCACGCCTTTCTATACAACTTTATCCAGACTCCCGCCATAACTGATGCGCCTGAAGAGAGCAGCTCGGCCGCTCAGGACATGGTTGAATCAGATAATGGTTACTTTGCCATCTTTGACGGACATGCTGGTACGTTTGCCGCCGACTGGTGTGGCAAGAAACTTCATATCATCCTCGAGGACCTTATACGCAAAAACCCCAACGCCTTGATTCCTGAAGTACTCGACCAGGCCTTTACGGCCGCCGACTCTCAGCTTGAGAAACTGCCGCTCAAGAACAGCGGCTGTACTGCGGCCGTTGCGGTACTACGCTGGGAAGAGCGCGTGACGAACGATCGCATTGCCCCCAAAGCTCCCAAGCCGGACGATTCCAAGCTGGAGACCCCGAAAGAGGGCATCACGCCTAGCGAAGGAGTGAACGCACCGTCCGAGACGGCTAGTCTGAAACCCAAGGGCGGCCGTCAGCGTGTTCTCTACACGGCAAATGTAGGAGATGCTCGCATCATTCTCTGTCGTGCTGGAAAGGCCCTTAGGCTGTCTTACGACCATAAGGGCAGTGATGAAGTCGAGGGCAAGCGTGTAGCTAGCGCCGGAGGTTTAATCCTCAACAACCGCGTCAACGGAGTGCTCGCCGTCACGCGAGCGTTGGGTGACGCTTATATGAAAAAGCTCGTCACGGGACACCCATACACCACCGAGACTGTCATTCAGCCCGACAGCGACGAGTTCATTATCATTGCTTGCGATGGGGTAAGTCAAGAACCGCAAGTTTACGAAACTATTGCAATATGACTAACTGGTTATAGCTTTGGGATGTTTGCAGTGACCAAGAGGCCGTCGACTTAGTGAGAGGTGTTAACGACGCTGGCGCAGCTTCGAAGCAGCTTGTCGATTATGCCCTCAATCGTTTCAGCACGGACAACCTATCGTGTATGATTGTTCGACTGGATCATAGTAAGGAAAGCCAGGTCGAGGCGGAGAGTGCAGCTATACAGGCCAGTGAAGCGGACAAGATTGTAGAGGAGACGAAACAGAAAATTGCAGATGGCAGTGCGCCGGCCGAGGGTGTTTCGCCAAGCAACAACGCTCCTGGAAAAGATTCTACGATTGCGATCCGAGAGGGGGAGTTTGTGCCAACATCTCTGGACGAGGCTGTAGAGGAAGAGCCGGAGGCGATTCACGTTCCTAAAACGACACAGGATGTACCCGTGTTGAACAAACAGGCCGTTGAAGACGCCCGAAAGGACAAACCGGCTGAGTAGTTGCAATGAGGAGTAACAGTTAGACTTAGGGGTCAATGGATCCAATGTGATTTCCACGAGCCTTGACTCTGGTCTTGACAAGCTTTGTAAGATGTGTGCAGGATTGCCAGTATAAGGATGGAAGGGGCGATACATTTGACGGTGGCAAACGAAATACAATTCCGGCTGAGAAGTAGAGGATGTGGCAGTGACAGGATTGAGTGTGAGCTATGTGTGCAGCTTTTTCTAAGCCGAACGTAAAGGTTAAGTGTGGA
This sequence comes from Fusarium domesticum, assembly GCA_013618395.1. NCBI lineage: Eukaryota > Fungi > Ascomycota > Sordariomycetes > Hypocreales > Nectriaceae > Fusarium > Fusarium domesticum. The sequence continues at coordinate 11,769 of JABFEV010000207.1, read as the reverse complement.
ACCAAGTCGGGTTGCTCTCTTTGCGGCTTGGGTGCCTTGCTCAGATATCACCATGTAGTAAGTAGCATGACCGGGTTTCTCCTACAGATATACTACTGTGAGATATACGTACTTGTAACCTGACGGGGTTTGCACAATTTCGACCTGTAGTTTGATTTGATGGCTGTAGCTTGGCGGCTGTTGTTTGATAGTGTGGCTGTCCAAGCCCTTCAAGTTGACGTGAACAAGGCATTCCGGAAACGTGTATGCGCTGGGGAAGTTAGCGTCAGCTGAATGGACCTGACAAAGTTCTCGACGTTCCGGCCTTAGAACGCCGACGACAAGCCTGAACTAGATTGATGATTAGAGTAAATCGATAATCAGTTAACGTTAGCACTCGACTAGAGCACGAGGTTGGAGCATCTGAATGGGCATGGTCCCTCTCCCTGCATCGTGTGGCGGCGGACGGAAAGCTGAGCCGTTCTATGTTGGAACAGTGCTGAAAGTTAATACGCGCAGTTGTAGAAGTGAAACCTTCAGTGGTCTTTGAAGATTTTTCTATTATTAAAAATTGATATGATAGCCATTTGCTTGCCATTGTGGAAGCGATTTGGCAGTTGAAATGGAGGTTAGGTGTTTGGGGATAGCATAATATGCAACCATTTGATGATTTTCAGAATAAACAAGTTGACGTATGGAACCTTTTGACCTTTTCATCGTTCGTTTTTTGTTTGCTTTTGGGTGGCCTCGTTGGCATTCAAAAGAAGTAATTGTTTTTCCCCCTTCCACTCCATGGATCGTTTAGACACCTTTCTCTCGTCACCCTTTTAAACTTCCATTGCCTAATGCCATTCCCCCATGCCCGGCTATCCGTCGCGTGTTTTGATTCCCTGCTGTCCATCCCTTTCTCGTTCCAAGGGTGGGATTGCTTGCGGATTAGGGGGAAGTTGAGCAAGCATTCGAACGAAACGCGCCACCACCATCGAAAAAGCTGTCCGTTTCTTAAGAGGGGTGGGGGTTTTTAAAGAGTTGCTTTTGTATCAATGTGATTTTCCCCTCTCAGATGATTGCTTCGTGTCAATGTTTGGATTTTTTTTTTCACAATTTTTTTATTACTTTCTCGGACGACGTCAAACCAAGCCCGTTGTTCCACCTGGCACCTTCATCCTCATTTTCATCGTTAGGATGGGTGGGTGGGACTTTTCTCTCCCAGTACCCAAAATAGGTTGCACATCCTCCAGAATCAAGAGATATCATTCTTGCTACTCATTCTGATTCTCTTCTACCATTCTATTCGAAGCATAGTAACTATTGAATACTCACATCTCACCTTTGCAAACACTCCTACAACTTTATTGAACAATATCCGAATCCGAATCTAACCAAGCAATCCATTCCACCCCTGTCCCACCATTCAGGTTTACACGACCCATGTCGTCGCAGCCTTGCCCCTGAAATCTGGTGCTACTTGCAGCAGTCCTACTTACAGCACCTACCACACTAACTTTACCCCTTGACCCGCCCACCGCTCCCCCCAAATTCCCAAAGGCCCAAAGGCCCAGCGACTCCACCGGCCAGAGAGGCCCAGTGCTCATCCCATTTGCACCTTTTGGAACCTTTGGGAAGGCGACAAGTTAAACTCCAAACTTCTACGTGGGAAGAATTGAAGCTGACACTGTTTCTGTCCTATTCTTTTCCTTCTCTCCGCGTCTTCGCACGGCTGCCTGTTTTATATCCTTCGCTCTCTTACCGACCTACCGACTCTCATTTCAAAAACGTCTTTCCCATCGACATCGTTTCGCCTCGAAAGCCTGTGCATGCTGCCACCTCGCCTGCACCATTGTTCGCCAGAGAAGGCCTGCCGTTGCCTTTACCGAGCCCGCCCTAAGCTTGTTGTAACAGAAGCGGACACGCCATGTCACTGAATGGTCTAGACGATCCCAAGCTTCAGGAAGCCCATGAGGCTGCCGTCGCTGAACCAGGAGGATGGTACGTCCCTGCGCCATCTTGATGAACCCACCCCCTTCGATGAACAGTTGACTGAGTTGCTGCGCTCGCTTTTGTCGTCTTAGGTTTCTCCTCAAGTATGCGAGCCGTGATGAAGTAGAGCTCCTGCACCGAGGATCTGGCGGAATAGTCGAAGTTCGGAATAACGTTGCCGAGTACGAAGAAACCAGTCCTCTATATGGCTTCTTGAGATATCGTAGAAGGAATGTCTTGATCAAGTACCTACCTGAGGGCTGTTCTCGCATAATCCAAGGTATGGCTTGGCTTAATATGATGCTTCGTGCCGAAACCGACTTGTACCTGTTCAAATACTGATTGTGTGAATTCTAGCACGCGTTGCCGTTCATTTCAATGCCGTTTGTGAGCGATTCTCCCCTTACGATACCACCTTTGAGATTTCCGAAGCCAAAGAGATCAACGATACCAAACTTTCAGCTGCTTGCTCTCTGCATGCTGCGTCAGGATCTAATTCGTCAGCCTCGAGCTCATTGCGACGGAGACGGTTGGTCGAGATTGCCGAAGAAGTGGAAGAAGATAATCAACGACGAGCGAGCAAACGACAGTCGGTGGCATTGGAGGGAGAGGATGACGACGAATGCCCACGGTCATCTCAGCCAAACGATGCGCCTGTCTCACCCACTGTGCCCGTAACCCTTAACTCGGACCTGGCCACTTCTCCCGAGGAGAGCAAGTTCTCGGCTGCATCAACCTCCGAGGTGCCGAATTTTGTTGGTGCCGATGGTAGACCAATCTCCCCCGAACAACCTGGAGAGACTGCCCCTCGACTGTCGACCTCATCGAACCAGCCTGAGCTGTACAGTTACCCGTCCCGTTACGGCAAACCAAAGGTGAAGCTGGGCCCCCGCCCTTCAGTCGACGTCTCGGCAAGACCTCGCACAGCGGGTGCATTTCGCCCTGTCTCCCAGATCCCTGCCGGCTTCAAGCTCTTCGGAAAAGGTTCCAAGAAGGGCAAAAGCAGGGAAGACGGTACGAATGAGGATGACCTGCCCGAGACCCCGTTTTCCGCCAACGATATTCCTGTTCCGGGGGAGACAGAACGACCAACAGAACCGATTCGTCCCGCTACGAGCCTGGGAGTTACCACAAATCCTCTCTCAATTATACCCGCGCCAGCGCCTGCAAAACCTGCCATGTCACCAGAAAAGGCAAGATTAATGAAGGCCATGAAGCTGCGAGAGAAGAAGAAGAAAAACCTTGCAGTACAGGCTGAAGATGCACCGGCACCCGCTCTGAGCTCTCCCGCATCCAGCGAGGAGGAATCGCTTGCGGATAGAGTAGAAGATGGTTCGACCCAGAATGAGAGTACCACTGCTGGGGTTGACGTGGATCGAACGGCAATTTCCAACGCTGATTCAGGCATCAGCCTCGATGCTTCGACTTCCTTCACTAATACAGACCAGGCATCTGACTTGACACAGCCTGATTCGCATCCAGACAGCCCAATCATTACATTCTCAGAACCTGATGATTCTACCAAAGCATCATCAGTTTCCGAGTCTACAAATGAAACCGTGCGACGCAAGAGCGAAGATGTTTCCGATGAAAGAAAGGAGGAGGGCGAACAGACACCCGCCGCCGAGAAAGAGACGGGCGAGGAATCAGTGTCCGCTGAACAGCCAACTCTTAAATCTAGCCGAGACGAAACGGCGACTGCTTCCGACACCAACGCTGTTTCTCAAGGCGAGACAGAGGCCACGAGTACTGAACCTGAGTCGACTAGCATTCCAGCCCAAGCAACAATTACTCTCGAGGCGAATGGCGAGCCCGAGACACCCACGGTTCCAGATGCTCCTGGGATGCGGGACTCAGACTTGACGCCGAACCATGACAAGGAAGAAGAGCTGCCCTCGCCATCTGCCGCGCTCAAGATTCCCAAGTCTAAGTTTTCGACCCAAGACCTGCGATCTGAGGAACCATCTGTATTTGCTTCTGCCAACCAATCTCCAAGCGAAGAGACTGTACGTGAAGACAGTCCGGTTATTGTGACTGAAAAAGTCGCCCAGGACAATGAGGCGAGCCATGAAGTATCGGAAGTCGAAGCGCCAGAACTTAAGCAGCCCAAGCGCAAGACCTTCATCGAGCCCATTCGAACAGACTTTGCGGGCGGCCAACCTGTGTCTAAGACGGGACATCTCTCTGATGACGAGTCGCTGATGGAGGAATTGCAGAGTGCCACTGTTCAGGAGGCAAAGTCAATGTCGGTCGCGAAGAGCCCCGTCACACCCGTGTTCCCTAGTCCGACCAAGGGTGATCGATCAAGTCATTTGGCTCGAACAGTCTCGAATCCTGTTCGGGGAAACTTTCTGGCGCCCGGAGATGTCAGCCAGAGCTCGGCGCGGTCTGTCAGCCAAGGTGCTGCTTACTTGCACAGGATCGCCCAGCAGGCAGGTCCTAACCTGACCAAAAAGTCTAACATGGGATCCAGCATCTCTCAACGCATCAAGGCTCTGGAGAAGCTGTCGGCTCATACGGGCGAGGCCAGTCCCATCCCTACTACCGCCAGCCGAGAGCGACCCCAATCGACCTTCTTCTCAGTGAGGCAGAGCCGGGAGGCTTCCCGGTCGCCGTCTGTCGTTGATAGAGCCAATTCCTTCACGCGACCGGCAGTTCGAACTCCTCCATCAAGATCCGGCTCTCGCGATGAGTCTCCTGAGAGAGCTCGACCCCGAACACGCAGGGAGCGCTCCAACTCGGTGGCCAGCCGCCTATCTATGTTTGAGATGCTGCCCTCCGAGGAAGGCTCGCCACAAAGCAATCCTAAGGGACCGCCAGAATCCATCTCGGTGACGGCCAAGATCGTCAGGGATCCTCAACAGGATGCGGCCAAGACGATGGAGCCCCCCAAGGATCCTTCCGAATACAACCACCTTGATCTCAGGCAATCGCCGTTGCTCGTCGATCACCAAAAAGCAACTCCTGCGTGGGCTCCAGCCAATACTGAGCCTCCCAGAGAGACTATTCAGGAGCGGCGCATGTCCAAAGAGCGTCGCGGGTCAGGGTCGAACAACGGAAGCAAGGATGATAATGCACGACGATCTTCGCTAAGCGTTGTTAAGGATTTCATCAATGAGCATCGTAAGTCTTTGACAAGTTCTAACGAATCAGCCGCGCCAGCTGCTTCACGATCGCCCACTCGACCACCGTCAACGCAGCAGAACAAACGACTCTCCATCAGCAGCCGTCGCTCTTCGTTCAGCCGAGACAAGGAAAGCGTGCGATCCCCCTCTGCACTGACAGAGAGCTCAGTCTCGGGTGACGAGAGTAAACCCACCAGCGACAAGAAGAAGTCGCGTGCTGGCCGCTTCATGCGTCGTCTCTCTTCGCTATCAAGCTCTCGTGGCAAGACCGCAACCCCTACCGGCATCTCACCCACCGTCCAAGAAGAGGTCCCTGAGCCTGTTCGTCCCGTGACGACAGATTTTCCTTCTATCATCTCATACATGGGCGATGTCAACGTGCAGTTCCCCGACAACCTACTGTGGAAGCGACGTAACCTTTGCCTGGACGGGCAAGGCTTCCTTGTCCTGAGTGCACTCCCCGCACAGAGCGGTAAGGCCGCACAGGTCACCAAGCGCTACCACCTGAGCGAGTTTCGAACACCATACATCCCCGATGTCGAGGTCGAGGAACTGCCCAACAGCGTTGTCCTAGACTTGATCGAAGGAAGCGGAGTGCAGATTGCGTGTGAAGACCGTGCTGGACAGACCAAGGTTCTGAACAGTAAGTAACCTGGGCGAGAGAGAGGAGAATTGTACTAACATTGCCTAGTTCTGCAAGACGCTCATGCTGGCCATGCTACGATCTTTGGACAGTAATCCCTCGGTAATATTTCGAACAAGCCTACAGCACCTGCAACGATCTCGAATGTCGGATTCTGACCGCCGTCTTTCTATAAAAAGCCATTCTTCTCACACCACACTCGACTCGACCCTTTTCATACTCGATATTTCACGGCCTTACCACACTTCTCTCACCCTCTTGTCCTCAACTATTGTAATTGGCCTCTCATCCTACTCGACTGGTTCTTTCTATAGACAAGAGAACCTGATAAACCACAACCTACCTTGACATGCCATATAGACACCCATGGCCACCACTGACAACCTCAATTCCCTTTATCAAATCTTCCTTTCATTATTCTATTCTCCCATTATGTACGCATGATACCACACCTTCCTCTATACCTCTTCTAACTTGCATTGTCCTGGACTCTGTGTCTGTTTCTTTTCTCTTTGTCACCTCCCCATTTTTTGTTCTTATACTCACACATTACTCAAAACTGCGTCTTTTGTACCCAAAAGAAATCTGCTTCAATTTTCTTTTTCCTCTACCTTTTTTTCTTGTTTCGACGCATTTGTTCTTTGTAGCCAACTAGCCACTGGGCTTTCATACACTGCGAAATATAGGGCGAAGTCGGATTTGGGTGGATGAGAAGTGGAATAAGAGTAGAGTAGAAGTGGAAGCAAATACTCGACATTTTTAAAATTGAATGTGTTCACTTTAACTAAATGCCTCTGTTAATTGACGTGTGCAATGAATCAACAAAAAAAAGTCTACAGTAAACGTCGACACAAGATATGAATCAGAGGAATGTGACAAAGTGTGCGTCGTATAACGCTTCGTTTTGAGCCTCGTTAAGCGTGGCAATACTTTGCATATCTCTCCGTGTAGTTCCTCATGTCCTATGCAAGCCAATTGCATTTTTCTTTTTCTCAACTTGGTCGTTTCCTATTGCTTCCATTCCACCACCTTTCACGTTCTGGACTCTTCTGTCCAGCGTAATGTTAGGCAACTCCAGGATGTCCGTTTTCTTTTCCATCTCTACTAGATGGAGCTTGTTTTTCCTTTTCTTCGTTGCCTTCAACCTCTTATTTTCCGAAAACACGCATTCGGTGCGCCCGCTTGGGAAGCCCGGGAATGCTCCTTGTTGCTATATTTATTCCGTGTATGAATGTGTGATAGTCTGGGAGTGGCGATAATGCTCATTGTGATATGTGCGCAAGTGCTTGCTGATCGTGTACGTATACACGAAGTGAGCCGTGCTGATACATAGAAAACCCCGTCAGAGAGTCCGCTATCATCAAATATCCTCCTAGGCATTCGATGGCGGGCCATGAGGGTTATCTAGTCCTGGGAACTGCGTGGGATCCATGGCCATATACTCGAGAAGGTCTAGACCACCGACATTGACGCCTTCGGGACCCATGGCCACAGAAGGATTCTCGACGTTCTGGAAGAAGGCTGGTCCTGGGGGTAGATACCACATCTCGTTGCCCTGATTGTTCCAGTCGTCAAATAGGCTGACGTCCATGTTCGCGACGGTGTTGTCTATGATGTTGGGCGTTGTGGGGCCAAGAGACGGAGCGCCTGGATAGGGGAAGTTACCGGTCGAGAGATCGAATGGTGTGGCTGAGATGTTGTTTACTTCGTGCGGGAGGGGCCCTGAAGGTTTGTCTGAAGAGAAGTGATTAGAAAAGGTACTTCATCGACGGCATATATATACTTACTAGTGCTGTTCAGCCCGTCCCGAAGTTTCTGAGCATGACCTCCGACCCAATTCTCGTTACCCTCTCCAGATGCCACGATGTCCTCGGCCCCGTACGGTGCAACCGGTACGGGCGACTGTCCCCTGCCAGAAGCCTGCTGCATCGTGGGCGCTTGGATGAACCTATTCCGTAGACGACTAGTCAGAGACTCGAGCAGATCCGCGAACCGTATTCCCAGATGCACATCGTCGACCACGCAGTTACGAAGAGCCTCGACCGTCGAGTCCATCAGTTCTATGCTCATCTTGACATCTGATCGCGGGGCACCTAGTGCAAAGGTCTTGAGCAAGAACATGGCGCCGCTGATGATGCGGAAGTATGTTCGAACTGGTGCGTGCTTAAGATAGTCGCCAGGGAGCAGGCCCTCGACGACAGCACGGAGAAGATTTCGACTTCCCTCGACAACTTCGCGAATGTATTCTTGGTCATGGGCTGTGAATCCGCCTAGCTGTCCAAGTGGGAGTTTGCCATAGTTGAGCATGGTCTGAGGGGAGAGCTGCGGGTGACCATGGGCCGCGGACTGTCCATGATGTCCGGAGCTGGCAGTGTGGCTAGCGTTGTTTGTGCAGCGCTCAACCACAGCCTGCAACGAGAGGGAGTTGATGTAGATGCGAACGTATTCGTATTCGATAATCAGAATGTGTCGGATGAACTGAGGCAAGCGGAATAGTTCGAACTCGCGCCACCAGTCACGCAACAGCGGCACGAAATCGCTCAGTAGGTCGACGTACTTGCCGCTCTGGATGATCTGCGTCGTATGTTTTCGGGACCGGAACAGCTTCTCGTTACCCAGGTGCATCGCATTGCTGATGCCTGCCCAGCAATGTATGATCTGGTCATCCAGCTCCAGATCAGGCACGTAGTTGAAGGAGTTGGACAAGGAGGAGGGGTTGGTCCCTGGTGTCGTACCCTCATGCGAATTTGGCCGGAGTCGCGAGATGGCTGGGTCACTCTTTCGAAGGTGATCAGGGGCCATGTTTGTCCAGCCCAGGCGACCCGCCAGCTGAGTAGTGTAAATGAGGAGCAGTCTTTTGATGCGGAAAGCCCGCTGCCGGTACGCCTCTTCCTGGTATTCAGGTCGCGTGATGGCGTCGTCTTTGAGCAGCTCGTCGATGTCGTCAAACACGCCAAGCTCGTAAGCCAGGCCGTTGGCAGTGCTAAGAAGCATCCAGCACATACGATCACTCCGCCATGCTGGTTCGAGCCAGCTGTCAATTCTCTTGCCACCAAATCCCTGGCCCAAAGTTCTGACTGGGTCCTCTTCAACTGCCATCAGTGGGGCGAAGCCGTCCTCCATCGGTAGAACCAGCTCATCTGTCGCCTCCGTGGGAGGAAAGTGTAGAGCGCGAGGGTGCCACTCTGTGAGAATCATCAAAGACTCGATCGTACCCAGGGTCCTCAGACTACCCTTGCGCAGACCTCGCCAAGGGGCAGTGCTACTGCTCTGTGCCTCGTCGAAGATTGACGAGGGGGGGATGCAAAATCCACCTCCGAAGGCTTCCTGTCCCCAAAGACACCGCTCGATCATTCCACGCAGGTAGGTCCATAGCTGTTCGTGAATGGCGTGTGATCGACAATGGCCACCCGTACCCGGCATCTTTCGGTATCGAGAGGCAATAGTCAGGAGAGTGATGGTCAATATGGGCTCCTCGTAGAGCAGGGTGACATGAGAAGCGGGGTTGCTGAAAGTCGGCGGCGATATGGGTGTTAAAGGAGAGAGATACTTGTAGTAACTAACGAGTTCAGTGCTGTTGCTGTCACGAATGTCTTGTTTATAACGTACTAGTCGATATACTCGATGGCCTCGAGGGCAGTAAACCAGCCGGCACGAACAAAGCGGAAACGTTGCCATGCCTTGATCGCCTCGACGTAGCCAGGCTGAGCACTCAGTTCAGGCCGTGAGAGCTCAGGATCGATAGGCTGTTCAGCCCCTACTGATCTGCTAGACATTGATCTGGGTATGGTATTGGGTAGTCGTTCGTGAGCTACGGGTGCTTGGGGCGGGGGAGGGCGAGTCGAAGAGGTGCTGTCTGTTCGGTGATGGTCAGGAGCCGGGCTGTCGCATACAAAAGTCAGCAACATCCTTGCACAAGAAAATACTGCGCCGAGAATTATCGAAATCCTGATGTCAGGAGCATCCCGCTGTGGTTGCTTAGACGTACCTATTCGTCGCAGCCTTATACAACAGATCGAGAGCGTCGTGAGGCCCAAACATGCCACGGCGCATGACAGCCTGCGCCTCCAAGTTCTCGAGAGTTTGGTTCGCATCAGCATCATCCCCAAATTCGCTGTCGCGCCTATCACCGGATCTTGAACCGTCAGGGCGGCGCAGAGGGCGATTGCGGCCATGTGAGCCACCAGGTGTCAATGGCGCATTGGCGAGAGCGCGACGGTCTATAACGGGAGGCGGACTGCGGCTGGCCTGTACCCGTTTACGTCCATTGCGAACAATGTAATCATCGCCGTCGCTGCCCTCGTCATCGGCTCTGCGTTTCCTTCGTGTAGCGCTAAAGAAACATTCTTTGCTCTCCCGACGGCAGCGCACGCATGGAGGATCGTGGGGGTTATCGACACTGCCCAGGTCGCAGCGAACCTTGCGTCTGCGACATGGGATGCATGCCTGATAGACGCGCTTGTGCTGGGGATTCAAGACTTGGTTCGCTGCCGTCTGGGCCGAGGTATGCTGTGATTGGGCTAGAGGTTGGCCAGGAGTCGAGATAGAGCCGCCAGGACTTGATTCTGAGGGACCGGTCGCAGGATGAGAAGTGCCGTACGGGGCCATGATACTGTAGCTTCCCGCGGGAGGAGAGGTGCGGCTAGGTCACGGCCAACGTCGCAAAGGGCAGCTTGGGGATTTCGATCGGGTTAGTGCGGAGAGGCGACTCGACGAAAGAACGGTGACGACGGAGCGTGCTACGGTAAGGGCAGGTCGCAACGCAGAGCCAGACGGCCTAGCAGTGGACAGTGCTGTAGCACGCTGGAGACAGGTTGCGACAGGGTGATGGAAGTTGATGGGTAGATAAATTGAGAATGATGTCGAGGTTCGGTTTGCGGCGGTTGCGCGAGGTGGAGGAGAGAGACATGGGCCGAAGAGAAGCGGGACGAGGGGAAGGGGATTGTCTGCCTTTTTGGAGTTTGCTGGAAACAGCCCGAGTCGCCTGACCCGTTGGGTAGGGGGAGAATTAGCGATGTATAGGGGGGTGGGGAACCCTCCAGGCCTCTACAGCACTACAGCAACTGACGAGGCTAGTGCACCCAGGCTAGTGATTAGCAGCCATGTAATCCGCTCCTTTCTAACAATTGAGCAGCCCTGGTATCAAATGAGGTGCGCTGACAGCGAGAGAAGATGTCCATTGAGGTTGGATGCCATCGAGGTACATGCGGGGAAGAGGTGGATGAAGGAACTTTTTTGTAAAAGATACGTAACGGGGTGGTGAAGGTTGTTGGATCTGGTGCTCATCAGGTTTGTCCTTGAGGATCACGAGATTCGCAACGTTGATGGGCACACGACAAGCGTACCAAGAATTTTAAGAAGAATTGAAGAAGAATTGAAGAAGAAAAGCAGCTAGGTAGGTAATGTAAGGCAAAGACAGAGTAACGAATATATCAGCTTAACCGTGTGCCAATTCCAAATTATCCAGTTGTAGTAAACAGGTATCATCATCTTGTGACATGCTGGACAGAGCAACACAGATGCAACAAGATCCCATCTGACTAGACTTTGATACAAGCATTGCATAGTAATTGAATGCCAATGCGGCAGTGTACGTCTGCAGGCCTATTCGGCTGGTGTCAATCGTTTTTTGTCACGGTGTATTTCGCAATGCAACGTATTTTTTACTCGAGCTGCACCACCATCTAGTTGTAGCATAATGTTGGCTTTTTTCTTGCTATATTTGTCCAAAATCCCCGCATGAAATCTGGCCCCTCTTGGATAGATAAGCAGCAAGATGCAGAAGAAAAAACCAAACAGTATACATAAACTAGCCGAGGCACGGCCACAGACTTTTCGAAAAGATGATTATGGGGATTGCAAAGAAGAAAATTCCAAAAGGTCTTCGCCGTGGTAGGCATGAACAAAACCAAACCAAGAGAGGAAAGTCGAAAGTGACCAAGCGATTGATTGGTTCCTGGCAAGTGTCGTAGACAGATGGAAGACAGAAGAGAAGAAAGAAAAGATAAATCAAGGCTTCCCCCTCCCTCTCTCCCTCTCTCC
>JABFEV010000206.1:0-24508 GCA_013618395.1 Fusarium domesticum | reverse complement strand
GGGGGCGCCTGTCTCCAAGACACAGTACATCGTGTACAGTCCCAAGGATCTGGTCCACGACAAGGGTTTGGCGACAGACCAGTCGTGTCATTGGGAGAACAAAGGCCAAGAGAAGAGAGGGAGAGAGAAAAAGACGCTACGGTCACCAGAATATCGAGTTCCCTTATTGCTCGAGGCTCTGGGTGTACTGTGTGGTTGTTTGTCCCGCCTTGAGCCAACAACCACCGTCTCGTCTCACTGATTATAATTACCTCTCTTCCTTTCTTCTCTTCCATTTCTGAATCCTCATTTTCCTGTCCCAGACTTTCAACTTCTTCTCTCTCCCTGTCTCTTTGATATATACCCCCTCCTTCTTACAACAACAACAACTACTACTACTACTACTACTACTACAACAACTAACTAATCAACACTCAGCTCATTGAAGCTGGCTTCCTTTATTTAATCAGTTTGCTCTTGTTTCTTATTACCTATCTATTCTATTTTATATACCCTGATTATCTTTTCATTCCCAACTTTCTGTCTCTATTACCTATTACCCTTTGATATCCCGCTGGTCACACAGCATCTACTACATACAATCATGGATAGTAATCATATCGCCATCCGTGAGCTCGACTTGAGTTCATACCACCCTACGACGGTTGTCGATCGAGTCGGCGCCGTCCCTGTTCTCAAGACCAGTGCAGGTAAGAAGACGCTGTTTTTGTTTCCTTTTCCACCACCTCAACTTGTTCATTATCGCTCGACTTTGAAAAGAAAAAAAATTCTTCTTCCCTCACGTCCCCCTCATCCATCCCACCTTTCAAGGGGGTCCCTTGTCCTGCGCGCCGGTGGTGGCCGAGGTAACCAATCCTTCAAACCCCAGTCCTTTAAGGTCGCCAGGGTCAGCAGTTGTGGTCCTGTTGGCGCGCTGTTTCTCCAAGGATATGGGTGCATTTACAAGTTGAGAACAACATATGGCGAGCGTCAGTTACAATTGCCATTGCTTTACTGGGGGCGAAATATTTCAGTCGCTTTAACACTAGATTTTATACCACGATATACCTACCATACCACAATACTAAACTAATATGTCTGGTAGCCTTCTTCACATTCCTTCGCGCCAACCTGGCCCTTGAATCCGCCATGTCCTCTGCCGCCAACACCCCGCGATTTGGTCCCTCAACCTTCCCTCCCGTCGTCGCGCCCTCGCCCTTTGCTACCGCGCCTTCTTTCTATGGCCTCGACGAAGACGAAGACAATGACATCCCGCCGCTGTCTCTCGAGATCCTCGACCAACCCGGTGATAAGATCGAGAGTATGCGCCTCGTTGCTGACTCCGTTGCGCAGATGCGCCAGCGCGCATCCCTGAACCTCATATTTCATCCCATTTGTCTCGCAGGCCTCTCGGCCGCTCTCACTGCCGTCTATCACCTCGGAGGCGTCTCTCGTCTCGATGTCGGCCTCGGCATGACGGTCTCATGTGGGGTTGTCATGAGTTATCTCATGGGCATACGGTACCTGGCCGGTGGTTATATCTCCCTCGCCGAGCGTCTTCGTTGGGGCTGGCTTCGGACCGAGGACGGCGACGAAGACACACTTGTAGCTGCACGATACCAAGATGACATAATCGGCACTCTTGTTCTCCGTCTCGAGCCCACCTCAGCTTCCGCTTCCGTTGCTGCCGCCAAGCGCAGATATCGATCTGACTCCCTGCGAGGTGGGAAGGGCGTCATCCGCGCGTGGACCACGAGCATGCGATATCGCGGCAAGGGCGTTGGCAAAGACCTACTCCACGAGGCTGTCCGTGTGACCAGAGAGCGCTGTGGAAAGGACGCCGAAATTAGTTTTGCGCAGCAGCACGCCAACAGCGCCATGCTTCTGCCTAGCATCTTCAACGCTCCCTTTCGTCGTGACGAGGCTCGCGCCACTCGTGTCCTCGACGGGGTGCTTGCCGAGTGGGATGTGACCAAGAAGAGACGCTGAACAAGCATGTCTTGGGAGAGAAAGCTGACACTGTGGGAATGATGTGGATGAGAATGATACCGACAAGATTGCATATGAGGCACGCGACACAGCACCAAACTACCAGAATGACGCAGACATATCTACAGCAATACAACAATACAATAATACAACAGTACAACAATACAACAGTACAACAATACAGCAAATACATCAAAGCATACAACGCATACAACTACGACAGGCGGAAATACCAGAGGGATATACCACAAGGAGATACAGGCGCGATCGTACCTTGAAGACGAAGGAGCATATAATGCCAGGAGTTTGCAAATACTTAAAGGAAACAAACCTTAACCCGTACCTAACATTCGCTTTTGAGATACCCCATATACCTTTTATCCATATACACCTTTCGCTTAGCCAGTTATTGATAGTTCATCGGAGCCATGCTGTGGTTTCTTGTAATAAGACAAATCCCTTACAATTGCAAAAGACGAGTACTTGAGAGGTAAAGGGGATGAATAATGTTGGGTGAGATTGAGAGGGCAGACTTACCAGCATAGGTTATGTTAGGTCTGTGATGCTAGATAGGTTACACTGGTCATGAACATTGTTCTCGATCTCAGCTCATGTATTGTTAAGAAAAGTATTTGGTCGTAATTCGTTAATTGACAAACATTCCACCTAAAAATCAACCAAGACCTCTGAAACATCGTAAACACTGTCGGGGATATCAACGGCAAACAACCATGAACTTGAACATGAGGAAAAAGCACATAGCAACTTGCACCTTTGGCGCCCAAAATGAAAGAAGGGGAGGGGGGGGCAAAAGCAAACAACGAGAGAAATCATCAAGCCCCCTCCCTACATAATCGTTTGTAGGTTTATGCGCCGTCCTAGACTTTCTTGTTGGGATTGTACGTGTCGGGATCGAATCCATACAGAGGACGGCCAATACGTTGTAAAGCATGGATGACCTATAAAAGGGTATTCGTCAGCCACATCTCTCTTGTTCTCACAGAGTTATGAGAAACATACGTCGTAGACAGTCACAGTCTTTGCGTTTCGGTGCTCTACATAGATGATGCAATCTTGGAGAATCTAGGTGGTGAAGCGTTCGTTAGCTAAGACGTCGATTCTTATGCGTGTCAATGGTCAAGACTCACTTGTTCCAGGCGCGCCTTTAGTGCTTCTCTCGCTTCACTGTAGATACCGGTCGAGATTCTCTTTACTCCCCCGCGGCGAGCAAGACGTCTGTATAATGATGTTAGCTTCCGAGGCGTGAATCAGGTGATGCTCCGGGTAGCTCACCGAATTGCGGGCTTGGCTACATGTATCCAGTCAGCGTACACTCTCTCTACCTTATATAAAGAGATATATGGAGGAGAACTTACTGACTCCTAGGACTGTGTCTCTCAGAGTTTTTCTATAACTCCGTCAGCCCGAGAAAACAGCACGTGTGTGTATATATGCTAATCCATGTCTTACCGATGTCTCTTCCTTAGAACAGTCTTCCCAGCGGCTTTCGCGGTACCGACTTTCCCACCAGGTCTAACAATGCCTTTCTTCGCATTTGAGGGACCGCCCCGAGATAATACCGTAGGAGCCATTCTCACCTTGACTCGCGTTGTTGTTGTTGTCGTTGTTGGTTGTTTATAATTTGTATCAGAACAAATGCGCTGGTAAAAACTAGTTTTCGCAGAATTCTAAAGTCGCTGATGTATGAGGAGGATATGAAAAAAGTTCACCTGGCTCTTTCCCTATCACTATGAGAGTGAAGAGGTGGGAAGGCGGGAAAGAGCACTGGGAGATTGTGAACCAACTGATGAATGGTTATGGTTTGGGCACGTGACCTCGTGATGGAATATGCCTTGAGCCAACGGATGGTAACATCCAAAGCAGAGAAGCATGATTGATATGTTGACAGAATAATGCGTCTGACTAGATTTCTGTGCCATTTAATCACAACAACCAACTTAAAGATACCTATGTCGCTCAGCACGGTTCAGCGCAGCCTTGTTAACAAAGAATTAGCTTCACCAAGCAAGTTGACCACCAAGTTGAGGGTTTTATCATATTTCTTTTTCATAATCGGCCTTTTCCTTTTGCAAGTTCTATCATGTGTCCGTCAAGGCTCTACCGTCTCAAGGCTGCCTTTTCGACTCATTAAAATCGAATACTCTCCATAAGAAAAACAACCAAAATTGTCAACACGAAATCAAACCAACGGCCCCAACTCCAGCTGTTTCTGCCGTCGCGGTCGTTTACAGGTATATTATAAAAGCAACGCAAGTGCACCGACGCCATTCGTTTTGAAGAGGAGGGGTATAAGAGCATTCGGGTCGTAAACAGATACTTGATCTTAACACCATCCGACTCTCGGCAGGGCATAGACAGGAGGCTGACGATGCATCTTCAACCTCGATCGACTGTCCATATTGACATTCCCGAAATAAATCAGAGTATCGTGGTCCAAGATGGATGTGTAATCGGCAGTCCTCAGGCCGTGACTGAAGGCGCAGGCGCAGGAACCGACTCAGGTACAGGCGCGGGTGATTCCTCGCTTGATGCAACCTTGGCACTTTGGTCAATTCCCCCAGGTGGCGCAGCAGGGTTATCATCGGGGACAGCGGGCGCATCGGGGATCTCCACGTCCTCGGCGAGCTTGCCCGCATCGACCACCTCTGCCATCTCTCCGGTTTGGGGAGTTTCTTCCGTTGAGGGAATCTCACTGACCCAAGGAGAAGGGCTGACTGGTGCAGCCTCGGAGACTTCAGGGATTGATGCCGGCTCCGTGACAATAGATGCTTCAGGTGCCACAAGCGCTTCCGTCGCCTCCCGCACTTCTGATGTTTGAGTAGTCTGGATCATTTCGGATGGCTCAGCGAGTTCCCCTTCAGGTGTGGTGAGATTGGTTTTCGGGACATCCAGAGCCTGTTCCGCCTTGGTGCTTGATTCAGCAATCCGAGGCCTTTTGGTCGGTCGCTCTGACACATCGGCGAGAGCCTCTTGAGCCGCCTTCAGCTCGAGTTCTAGATCATCCAAGCGGCGCTTGAGGCTGTTCTCCCGTCGGTGGCTGTCGTCGAGCCGCGCAAGTAGTTGGGCCTCACTATGCTGAGTTATCTCGAGTTGCGACCGCAGCTGATCCTGCTCCACGCCTGCTACCTCGTGGCCTCTGCGTGCGGCGGCCTCTTGCTGCTCCAGTTGTCCCAATCGGCCGCGGAAGAGCTCGTGGATGAGTTCCAGTTCGCTGACGCGAGTCTTGAGGCTGGAGTTTTGTGCGATAAGCTGCTCATGCGTCTGAGGCGAATCGGGATTACGATCCCCATTTAATGGTGAAGCTGCACGGCCTTCCGCCGCTCCGCCCAAGCCGGCCACATTTGTCTGGTTGTATGGGTCGTCGACTATGAAGGATGGCAGAGCATGAGAATACATGGAAGGGGTGCCAGTCCGTGAGATGGGTGAGTCCCCGTCGTGTCCATTGGTAGACTTGTGCGATGTTCGTCGTACGTTTTGGGCCGCGTGCCCGGTGGAAAGATCAACGCCATTGGGGTCGGCAGTGTAATTGTGGGCGTGCTGTTGTTGTTGTTGTTGTTGTTGTTGTTGTTGCTGTTGCTGCTGTTGCTGCTGCTGCTGCTGCTGTTGCGCCATATTGTTAGCAATGCGCGGCGCGGCGCGGCGCATGGATGCTTCGCGTACCTTTTTCTTGTTGATCAAGTCTGGGCGCATCGTCTTGACGCGATTGCGACTCTTGATAACGTCCGTCTTGAGAGAAATGGGACGGGGACGGCCATGTAGCTTGAGGAACAGACCGCAGGCATTACACAGGACAGAACCAAACTCGTCGCGACGCCATAGTGGTGTCGTCGAGGTCTGGCAATTCTGGCAGGTAGGCTGCGTAGAAGTGTTAGTGGCCATCATCTTGCCGGTTGTTGAAGATGAGGTGAGGGAAAGCGGGAGGAAGCGCGATGATTATTATCTCGATCACGATAAGAGGATGGAGTAAAAACTTTGGCGCCAACGTAACTGGCTGATAAGACAGATAAGGCTTACCACCCATGACCCATATTATTTTCTAATTTGAGTATAGCGTGGGGCAGGGGTGGTGATAAGGCACGTGATGTTATCGTGAAATTTGTGATAGGATGGTGACAGAGATTGATGAACAAGATAGTAGGTATGGTGATTGGATGAAAGTATTCATCAACGGCTCCCACGCACGTAAAGGGATTTGCAGGGAATCCGCGCCGATTAAGAACACAGTGATGATAAGGGGGAGGAGGTGATCGGTCCGACAATGTCACCGATATCTGGATGAGATGAAAGCTGGGACTTACTAGGTTACTGCCGGAACCCCCACTCGTTGCGGCGGCTGAGGCTCTATAATATGGAGTTAGCAGGCGCATGGAAAGTCAAGTTGATATTTCCATCGAGAGCGGCAGGGCGATGGGTTGGATCGTGTCCTGGTAAACAAGACGACTGACGGCATTTGTATAGGGGCGCATCTTGTCCATACCTAAATTGTGGCGAGCTCGTTGCGGCAGGACTTGCATTCGAGTCTCCAATCGACGAGATGCCAGGCA
Organism: Fusarium domesticum; assembly: GCA_013618395.1. Classification (NCBI taxonomy): domain Eukaryota; kingdom Fungi; phylum Ascomycota; class Sordariomycetes; order Hypocreales; family Nectriaceae; genus Fusarium; species Fusarium domesticum. Next base: position 17,975 of record JABFEV010000206.1, on the reverse strand, counting down.
GTTGAGGTAGCGACGTTGTCATGGACGGCGTTGAGTCGTGTCGAGAGAGCTGCTCGAGAGCAACTTGTGCGTCCTCCATGGCGTGTTTTGCGGATTTGAAGCGTACCTAGTTGCGGCTCGATCAAATAAAAGCGGTCCTACGGAAGAGACAAGGATCCGAACCCTCGAGTCGCTCAGGCGCAAGGTTTGTCGCGAACGGAGCCTTGCCCGGAATGTCGAGTACTGGTCGCGTTTTGAGACGAGGTGAGATGATGCGACAGTGCGGTCCGCTCTTCTGGCGGGAAATTAGGCGGACGGGCAGGTGATGAAGCACAGGGTGCCTCTCTGAATATTCGTGGTCGCGTTGGGGATGAAATTTTGTCGCGAAATGGATCCGTCTCGAACGACGGCACGGAGAGTGTCTTGCGGGGAAGATTTCGAAACTAGAATTTGTTGAAATTTTTGTGGCGGGCTCGAAATTTGAAGATGCGGTGCTGATGTTGGGCGAGTGGTCGGGAAATTTGGATTGAACAAGATGATTGATGAGGTCAAGATTGGACGAAGCAGGCGCGAGAGGTCGAGGCGTGCAGTCCATGCCAAGCAAGCAACAAGGTTGGAGTCTTTGTGTTGCACGTAATGAAGAAGAGGAAGCAAGTACGCAAACTCCCTGATTGGCTGGAGAATTGGAATGAGAAAGCCCCCGGTTCCTCCACGGCGCAAAGCTCGAGTGTGAAATCAATCCTGGAACAGTCTTGTTATCGTATCTGGTTTATTGATTAATAAATAGTTTATCAATATATCAGACCTTCATCATACTCTATACCTGAGGCTTCGGACTGTTTTAGACCCTTACGGTCAGAGCCAAGCCTTCTGTAACGTTCGTCCCCTACTACTGCTGAGGACTCATTACAGTTCATTACAGCGGATGTTCTTGTTTGCCTGAGTGCTTAGTTGTGTGAATGCACAGAACTTTCTCCAGCATTCGCCTAGCTACAATCTACCATTCCTATAGATTTCCTCGTCTTAAGAGTAAATGAGAAACTTAGAGATGAATGTAATAAAATATCATATCCAGATCACTCATTCATCTGTCGTCTAATTATCCTCACTCATATCACCAGGCCCAGGTACCTCTACAGGGTATGTCGTGGGTCACTTGCAAGAGAAACATGCGATTTGGGCTCTTCCCTTTCTAATCTCATTAGAGGCCTCCTTATTACCTACTTCTTCGGATGTTACGGAAATGAGCTTTAGTGTTCTGGACAACCAATTGTTAAATGTGGCGTACCATCTGCTCACGTTTACACGGGTGATCAGTGGACGGCCAATTGAACAACTGACCATATTCCATGTGTAAATGAAGACGCCCGCCTCTCCTTTCCCTCGAATGCGCGAAAACAGACTGAGCCCCACGTCATGATGGCCGAGTAAGGGAGCCGGGGCTGAAATGAATGTGGCGTAGAAGCCACGCGCCCATAGGTTATCCACTTCAAAACTCGTCATCAGCCACCGTTGGGGCCCTTCCACGGGGGAAAAGAGAAAAAAGCATGCGCACCGCCACAGCGTTTTGTCGTCCAGCGGGACCCCAAGCAAAACTACCTGTGCCTAACGTTGGAGATTACCATTTCTTCTTATACATCATCCCCATAACCAATTTTCCCAACTCGAGCCTCTGAAAGAGCTCCCCCTATCTGCTCGAATTCCAACTGCGCTACACATCATATCCCGAACATCATAACCCATCATGTTCAACTGGGCCAAGCAACAGTAAGTCAACAAGTCCTCATCCTCACCATGCAAATTATCATAAATCTACCCCACCATGGCCATGAGTCGATCTATTCCACCAGACTTTTTCTCTGTCAAGCCTCCAAGAACTGACGATTGCTTTAATATTCTAGACTGGCTAATGTCGCCGGTACACAGGAGCCCATATACGGTCCCGGTGCCGTCAAGTCGGTTGCCCACGAGGCTGTCACGGTGCCCTTTACTGAGCTCAAGCGCGATGACCTGAAGTGGCTGGCCATGGACTCGACTTCGGTCGAGACCCAAAGCTTCTACATTTTCGGCGACAACGGATATGTCGCCCTTGCCCAGGTCATCTACAGCAATGTGGCGTACGTCAATACAACCAGAGACCTGTCTCAGCGTAGCTAATATGATGTACACAGCGGCATTCGCACAACCTGCCAGTTCAACTGCAAGGTCTTTAACTCGGACGAAACTAAGCCCCACCTCTGGTGCTCGACACCTCTCAACAACCAGGAGCTCAGCGAGGATGGGACGAGTTTCTACGCCGACGATTGCGCCGTCGAGTTGTCCGAGGACGGCACCTTTTACACCATCAAGAGCTTGAACGACGAGCGAGCCATTGTCAACCTCAAGGTTACCCGTACCGCCCCTGGTTTCCACGTCGGCACCACAGGCAAGACCCTGTTCGGAACGGATATGGAGAACCCTTGGGGTACCCTGCGACATGCCTTCTGGCCTCGCTGCGTGGCCGAAGGTACCATCTCGGTCAAGGAGGGCCCCATCGACTTCAAGGGCCGGGCGCTCTTTGTGTACGCTCTTCAGGGCATGAAGCCTCACCACGCTGCTGCTAGATGGAACTTTGTCGACTTCCAGGGTCCCAACTACTCGGCCATCATGATGGAATTTATCACGCCGCCTTCGTACGGCTCAACGCTGGTGACGGTTGGCGGTATTGCCAAGGACGGCGAGATCGTCATGGGCGGTGTCGACAACACAGCTACTCACACCCAGGTCAAGAAGGACACGGAGAACGACTGGCCCGAGCCGAGTCATGCCAAGTTCACATGGAAGGGAAACACCAAGGATGGCAAGCCCGTTGAGGCCTTGGCTGAAGGACCTCTTGGTGACCGGGCTGACCGAGTCGATATCATGGCTGAGGTTCCTGGATTCGTCAAGAACATTGTTGCAGCTGCGGCTGGCACCAAGCCTTATATCTACCAGGTCTGTGCAACCCTTTTGTATGCTCACGTTTATCTCCCCCGACTGACGTTTGATTCTCATCATAGTATCACCCCAATCTTTCCTTGAAGCTCAAGATTGGCGACGAGGAGATTGTTGAAGAGGGCACCATCTTCACCGAGGCGACCTTCATCTCCGAGCCTACAGAGTAGGTAAAGACGGATAATTATTACAATTATGGTGGTTCTTTTCCCTTGAAAGTGTATCTCTTTCCTTGGACCTATTCTTGTTGTTGCTGCTCATTGTGCAAAGTACGAATTGCATCGCGTTGGGTAAATTACTATTACTACTCCTACTATTACTACCACACACACACACACACATACACACAATCAGGGACGGCGTTGTAGACGGCTTGGTCACTCGTTTAGATATATTTGATGCCCTTCTCATATTAATATCCCTTTCCCCCCTCTTCATTCTCCCCCCCCCCGCTTGCTGACTCTGTGCCTCTCTTCTTCTTGTCTGTGAAGGTGTCTTGGTATTATGACCTGCGGGGGCTTCTTCTTCTTCTTTCCTTTCCTTTTCTTTTCTTTCTGACTTAATCCGCGAACCGTACGTATATATTATTTAATGCCGATTCTTCTCTTCCTTGTTGGTTTTTGCTTTTTTCCTCACTTTTTCTCCATCTTCATCTCTCAAATGATTCATCTCTTGTGCCTGAATGGATGATTGATCTGCAATGTCGAAAAAGAGACGTAACCCCACAATGAGGGTCTCTCCTTCATTGTTCAGCTGGCTAGACATTGGCATCGTCATGAATGTCTCTGATATCAAGGGTGGGAGAAAAGGACGAAAAAGAGTGAATAAATCGATGGGACTATTGGAAAGATTTATTTCCTCTCCACCAGTTCCTCTTTTTTCTTTGTATATCTCTTTCAACATATACAATGAACTACCTGCATGTAGATTTGTTTCTGTATTCCGAGTCAAGGGAGACTATATACCCAAGAGGAGTGGGAGAGGAATCAGATGAGAATAAGCGAACTATTCAGAGGAAGAAGATCTTGATCGTCCAAGTCCCATAATATTCTCTCTTTCATCACTTCCTATGTAATACCTAGTACCGAACTACTACTACAAGGAACAAAAGAACCTGCATCAAACTTAAACTCTAGACCTCGTCAAAATCCCCCATCATTGTCTCATTTACTGACCCCTCGATGGACTTTAAAGAATCCACCCACCCTCTTTTTCTCATCACTACATCCTCTTCCGTCTTTATTAGTACTGCACCATGTCTCAAAAAGCTCCGTACCTGAGCCCGGGTTCCTGACTAGCACCTGTAAGGGGACCGCATTGTAGAAAGAAACAATGACGCGTGAGCGAGGTGTGTGTGTGTGTGTGTGTGTGTGTGTGTGTGGGAAAGAAGCGAGACGAAAGAAAAACATTCCAATGCTATCTAGACTATAGACAATGTTTTACCACTTTTGATCTTCTCCAGCCCCTAGATGACTCTCTCTCTTCTGATCTACTAGCTTCATTGGCCTAAGTAAGTTCATTGAAGAGGAGGGGAGGGCGGAGGAGTTCGTGAATACAATGGAAAGGAGGCTGAGGAATTGAGTGATAAATGGATTGTGTCTCCCCCTTCTTCCTCTCCTACTTAATTCATTCTGTTATTCTTACTTCCAGTGCAAACTATCCAACAAATTCAACTGTTCCTCCCTCTGTATCGGTGGCTCTGCAATCCAATACAACTCCCTCGTCTTTTTTACTTCTCCCCATCTCCATCTCCATCTTGTACCAGGGACAGAGACAGAGACACAGTTTCTCCCGCAAAGACGAAGAAGAACAGACTATTCCAATCTTGAAACCTCAAACCCCCCAAAAAATGGCCGTCTCAAGCACCCTCTACACTCCCACGATATCATCCCCGCTCAACCCCACGAGCGTCGACAGCGAAAGACACTCTTGCAACTCGGCCCGAGTTCACCGTCGTAGACGAAGCCAGCGACCCGGCCGACAGAGTCCCGGGTCCCATACTCTGGCCCAGCGATTTCTCCGTGTCAAGGCTGCCGAGGCCTGGAGAGGTCATGTTCTGAGCGATCAGGTCGCTCAGTATGAGAGCGATGCTGCTGCCGCCGCTGCCACTCAGTTACCTGTGAAAAGAGCACACAAGATGAGAGTGAGTCTTTTTGAACATCCCCCTCCTCTCTCAAGGATTCATAATGTTAACCCATCCCTCCTTCAGAAATGTAGCCCTCCTCTCCCTATTCTCAAACACTTCGGCATGGGCCTCCCTTTCTCCAACGCCCAGCGCATGGCCAGCGGTTTCCGTCTACCAGACCTCTCCTGTCTGGCAACGCGCCGCATGCTGTTGGCCATGGGCCTGATGGGTATGCTGCCCGCGCTCAAGGTTCGCGATATGCTGAACCAGACCAAGCCGTTATGACTTCCATGGCGGGTACAAGAGCAAGCGCAAGAGCAAAACAGCAGTGATTATAAATGTAATAGTAATGATGATTATGAAGGATTGGGGATTTGGAATTGTGCTCCGCCGCTAGCCGTGGTGTTGAGAAGTGTCTATAGATGTACCCGCGACATTCGCCTTTTTCTCTCGTCTCTAATACAAAGGACCTTGTTTTTCGTCCATAAACCCATTCACATATCCGCGCCATGTGACTATTGTTTATCGCTCAAGACATGTTCGCGCTGATTCATTCACCTTTCTTGCTGTTCCGGCCCGAGCTGGGCTTGGTATCTTCCGCTGTAGTGTCGACCGTCGATTCCTTGGTAGTGCCCTCTTCTGAGGGATCCTTGAGCGACTGTTCAACTTGCCAGATGGCTCTCTCAAGCTCAACCTCTAGCGTAGGCATGTTCAAGGTTTCGGAAAAGGTCTGGACTTCCTTCTGTGTTAGGAGTGTGTGTTCCTTGTTGTCGAGCTCCTCGGCCGGTGGGGCGTGGAGGGCGTAGAGTTGATCGAGCGTCTTTGAGGGTGTTGGCTGGAGAAGTTTCTTCTCGATCAGCCACTGGAGGTGTTTACCACCTGCAATGGCTCGCCAGTGTGACCAAGCTCTGTAAACGAGGTAGAAAAAGGGCAAATTGGGAATTCTGGAATAATGTCAGCACGCAGTTCGGACGTAGGTGCTGGATTTTACCACTAACACAGGGACAAGCGCAAATGGAATTGTGATGGGCATGCCGACAACGCACCAAACAAGGCGCTTGCGATGCAACGCCTCCCTCTCTGTCGCCAGTGTCTCAAGAATACCCGCCGCCTTGGCAGGAGGGATTACAGAGGCGGGATAGCAGAGCTCGACAATTTCCTTGCCGTCACCTTCTTCGTTGCGACGCCGCGACGACAACGGGGGAACAGACTTGAGACCCCATTCCTCGTAAGGAATACTTCGGAAAGCATGATTGCCGTAGTCGACAACCTTGCGCTTCCACCCGGAATCCATCTTCTCCCATGACGCCCATGTTTTCGTCGCCCATGCTGTGCCCTTATTGAGATAGCTGGCCTCGTTGGCCGCGGTAGTGACGTTTAGTTGCTTCGCATACAGCAGCGTGCGCCGTGTGGAGAGAGGGAGGAGATACACTCGCATGATGCCTTAGATGCCTTTAGGAAGCTAAAGAGCACGCAAAATGCTGCGCGTTGCGGCGTAACGGAAAAAAAAAAAAAAGGAACGGCGTAGATGACGTCTTAAAATGATCGGGTTTCGCAGATCACAGCAACAGATTGTTTGCGCGGAGGGAGGGAAGGACAAGCTGAGAGAGAGGAGCATCAGGACTCGCAAAGAGGAATTATCGCAGCATTTTGAACGAATTGAAAGAAAGGCGAGGTCAAGGTCAAGAAGTTGTAGCGCAAAAGGGGAAGAGCTTTTGTATAATGGCTGGCTTCGCGAAGCAATTGAGGCGCAGGACAAAGCTATGAGCTGAAACAACGAGGTGTTCTTTGTTGGGCTAAGCTGTTCAGTTCAATGCGAAGAAGAAGATAATTTGCCCCCCCCAATATTAGTGTGAAGCTTTCTATTCGTGGCGAAGTTGACGACGACGACGAACGGAGGTTGTGTAAATTTTCGTCGTTGTTGAGGATGACCAAGAAAACTTGGGAGGCCCCCCCGAACTTGAATTTGGAAGTTGCTGCCCGGGGGCCTGGATCTGAGCTGAGGAAAGCGCAGTGACGCACATGGTCGTCATGCATGCCAGCGCCAGTTCAGCGATTGTTTCGAGGCACATGCACTCGAGTATCTGCTGGGTCACGTAGGTAGGCCTACAACTTGCCCAAATAGAAAGCAAGCTGTTGCCGTTCCTTTATAAAAACCTCACTTTTTGAGAATAATCAATTCTACTTGGAGCATCAACCAACGAGCATTCGAAAACACATCGCCATCCCCTGCAAGCCAAGAGATCTGATCCTTCCAACTTGTGAGCAACTCTCCAACTCGACACAATTCCAGTCTTTGCTACGAGATTCGTCGTCAACAATTCCTGGGCGAATGGTTTAGTGGTATAATACTCCCTTAGCATAATTCGTCTGAATAATCTGGGAGTGGTCCAGGGTTCGATTCCCTGTTCGTCCAACTCAGGTGGTTAAATCCCATCATTTAGTCCTTCATTTCTTTTTTTGCTTTTCCGAGTCATCTTTCTCGTTTTCTGACGCATTTGTAACGCATGAACAAGTAGCTGGTAATTTTTAGCTGGTCATTCTTGCTCAACATCACGTTCATCCACCGTGGATAGACTCGAATACTCCATCATCTAACCATTAACCCTCTGGCACCGTACCCGAATTAATCAAAACAACACCATTGCTAGCCTCGCCAACTGAGACCTGCTATTTAGAATCCACTCTTCAGCTTCAGCCATGATAGGCTATGCGTACTAAACCTCACGACTTAGACGCGCATCTAGTATTGTGATCCGTCTTCTCCAGCTTCCAATCACCTAGCGTCACAAACACCCAATACTTGCCTGTCCACACCACGTAATAGGTCATAATCCTCAATGCTATGTCTTCTATAGTCTAAAGTATACTCTCACCACCATCGACCCATCACCGTCCAGTCTCCCTTTATACACCCCGCCCACTAAAACTATCACCACCACTACCGTCATCGTCATGCACGGGACTCTTTGCTCGCGCCGTCGCTCCCTTGCCCACGATCTTCTCCGCCCAGTTCCACCCGGCAGACATTGGACTTGAGCTCCGGCCCTCTGTATCCTTGTCTTTGCCCTTCTCCTGCTGGGGAGTCGGTGTCGGCAGGTCCCGAATATCGCCACTGAGGTCCAGATCGCTGTCGCACTCACTATCCACCCAGTCTCGCTCGCTCCACGTCACGGAGCCGTCGTCCCGCTCCGCCCGGGAAGGGGACTTTGCCTTGTGACCCGTTGCTGAATGGTCGATACTATGTGATCGCGACTCCTTTGGTAGATCTGGCACTTCGTCAAGGGCCTCTCGCACTTCACTATCCGTTCTGTGACATCCCTGAAGATCCGCTAGGTTATCCCGGCTGCCCTTGGTCTCCTTGCCCTGAGCGTCCGGTGGCTTATTCATCTCCCGCGCACGTTCCTCGTTGCTCTCATCCTCGTCTCTCATACGAGCTACCGCCGAATCGCTAAAGTGGGCATCGACCATATGCTTTATTACAGGCCAGCCATACGCGTTGGCAAACATGCGTCGGACAAAGACATTGTTGTGCGCATCGGGTTCTACCTTGACCAATACCTTTCGCCAGGACAGGTCTCGGTGGTAAGCCCGTGCAATCCTTTCCTCAACACGCATGCTGGACATATCAATGACCTCAAGAGGGTCTTTGTCAGGGTTGGTGTTTGCCGTGTCGTCGTAATCCTTGGTCGACTGCATCGTGTCTTCGTGGTTTATGCCTGGATAAGGCGATGAGTTGCCACTGCCCGTTGAGGCCTGTGACCAAGAGTTTGTCCGCTGTGTAGTTCTCCTCCTAACCAGTGTTGCTGAGCGCTTCTTCAGTGGCGGCCCTGGAATATCGGACGGATGATATATACGGTCGTGGAAGATGGTCCGCGGCCGCTTGGAAGGGTCGATGAGGTACTCGACATCGGGCACCTTAGGGTTGAGTAGATCACCGGCTGACTCAAAAAAAGTTGTTCTAGGGGGTGCTGAGAGCATGTCTTCGCCCTCCTCATGCCCGGATGTCACTTTTGAGTGCTTAGGTGTTGATGAGTCGGATTGGCTGGCTGCTGAGCTCTCCTGGAGATCGTCAAAGTTGATAGTCTGACTTCTCCTGAATATCTTCCTCTGCTTCGGCGACACGTGGGGGATCTTGGGAGGCTCGTTGCTCTTGAAAAAGTTGAAGAAGCCCGCCAACGGTCCGTTATTGTTGGACTCTGTCGAGTCGGACGGCACATCCTCCCCATAAGGAGTTGGCACAGAACGTAGACTAGCCTTGTCGTCTTCGAGAACCGCTGTGCTGGGCGGTTGAGGCACCTCTGTCATATCTTCATGGTTATTCTCCCGAGGAGTGACGGAGCCGGAGCCAGTCGGGCGACCACTCACAGCCAACTGTTTCTGACGGGCAGTCATGTTGGAGCCCGTCAGCTCAGCCCAGCCAAACCCAACAACCGTCTCTACAAGGCCAGCATCTCGCCTCGCCTTGTCAACGCGGCCGAGGCCCTGCCAGTCCAGGAAGAGTAGGCAACTTGTCCGCAGTGGTACGATGCCGTCGTTTACCACGTTGGAGTACATAGTCCTGTTGCGGAACTTCTTCAGAGCCGTGTGCGCCGGGCCTGTCGGTAGAATTCGCAGCAAAGGCTTTGACTCGGGCTGTGTTCCCCCGTAAACTTTCTTGTGAGCCGACTCTCCTAGATTGCCCATGATAGCACCCCATCCGCTACGTGCAAGTGTAGGCGCCCGCCACGTCAGCCCGAGATCTTGTCCCGTTCGACCGACTAGACCAAAGTCCAGGGCGAACTTGACATATAGCGGGTTCTCATTACTGAGACCCAGAAAAGGGGTTGCTAGTGTGATAAAGTTGATGGGTTTGATGAGGTCAAAGAACTGGGGTGAGTGCTTTTGTATGTATGCGATAGCGTACGTCTGCACGAGCCCACCGAGAGAATGTGCGATGAAGCTGATTTCCGTAACAGTCCAAGGTCGTTGCCGTTTCTGGAGGTGTGCTTCCTCTTTGTCGAGGTGAATTTTGCTGTGCTTATGTGCCGGTTTGGTGTCGGAGCTGTTCTTGTCCCCTTTAAGGTGCAAGGCATGGCCGATGGCGTCGGCACTTCCTTTATCTGACGGAAGAAAGGGCTGGTCTGGATAAGTCATCGAGAGGACATATCTAGCAAGTCTCTTGCCGAGGTATTTGATACCTCGTTCCGTCTTGGTAGCGTTGCCAGAGAAGCCCCGGACAATAACCTCGTGATCATCCTCGTCTTCTTTCACTTCCTCGCCCGCTTTAGCATCGGATGCACCATCTTGTTCTGCCCCGTCTTGTTCTGATCCTTTCTTTGTTTTGTCTGATCTTGTCGCAGCTCGTTCCTGGGCCCGTCGCACCTTGGCATCGATCTTGGCTTGTCGTACTGCAGAATCAATACTCTCTTTCATGAAGAGCATATCTGCACCAAGGTTACTGTGTAAACCATGAGTGAGAATAACGAGATGTATTGTTTTCTTCTTCTGCTCATGGATTGGTGTTGGATTATCCTCCGTTTCAGGGTCGCCTGTGTTCACCACGCTCTCCACGGGCTTGTCTGATCCTCGACCCTGCTCAGCTCGGGCGCCGCCAAGGTCGTCCCAACCTGGGAGTCTTGGGTTATTCCACAGACTCGCTGTGTCATCCACCTTAACTCGTATCGCGCGCGAGAAGACGCCGCGAGGCTGCGCGGGGTGGTGGCCATCTTTGGCACCAACGCTCTGTTGGTGATCGCTTATTCTCCCCGGCTGCGGTACCTGTGCTTGACCACCAACAACGGGACTTGAACTGCTGAGGCTGAGAGACTTCTTGTCACGCGCAATAACGAGTTCAAAACCAACCGCGGCTGACGTCGAGAAGATGACCTGCGACGAAATCTCCACAATCCAGCTCGCGCACTCACCATCGTGCTCTGGACCCTTGCCAAAACCGCCGTGACCACCAGTGCCGGCATTCTGACGGATATTGTCGGGCACCTTCAACTCGCACTCCCATGATCCACCCGCCTTGACCATCGGCTCAAACTCGGGGACGCCATAGCGCTCGGGGTTTTCAAACTTCTTGTTGGGATCGAAGGCGGCGGGGTATGCTGCGGCAGCTAGAGTGTAGGGACCGTGAACGAAGGCAGCGCGGAGGGCGATGGCACTCGTGTTGCGCACACGCACAAAGAGCTTCTCGGGTGACGGCAGTATACGGTCCTGAGATGGAGTATATGTGACAGTGTAACGGACAACCTCACCAGTCTTGAGGCTGCCAACCTGATGGAGAAGGAGCATCGCGGCTCAAGAACAGTAGTAGACGGGCTTCGCACACATAGACTGAGGTTCGAGGTGGTTGTTTCGAAATGCGCAACTCGCGCGATGTCCGGCCGAAAACGTTCCTGTTGTAGAGTGGTGATGGGAGAAGGGGAGGAAGGCGGAAAGAATGCAGAGGGTCAAGCGATGATCCCTGACGTCACCATAGCCGTAGAAGCACCGCCTTTCGTCTGCAATTTATAAATATAATCCCTACCGGAAGAAAGGGCAGGTAAATGAGATGGAAGAGAAATGATGAATAAAAGCGGAATTTGGTGAGCTGACGCCGTCAGCAAAGAAACGTTAGTGTAGCCCAAGTAGAGGGCAGACGTGTGATGATCAGAAGCTAAAAAAAAAAAAGGAAAAGACCGGGAAGTTGCACGAGTCCGGCACCGAAGCTGCCGGTTTCTCAAGACATCAAAAGATTGGGAGAGAGATCGAGGCTTTGATATGAATGCAGAGAGATAAATAGGTACGCAGACACCATTGAGTTACGGCAAACATCTATAACCTTTCAAAGATCAAACCAAGGAGGTTCCGCTCAAAAGAAACAATCTGGAATCCCCCATGCGGCTCCTCAATTTCGGATATATATTGGCTGCAGATTATCCAACTATAAAGACCCTTGAGATGAGGCCACTCAGAAAGGACAGAACCAACCAAATGACGACACTGACGTTTTCTGTTTCCAAAGGGGGCTGATCTCAGTGTACCTTCCATGGGGGGAGGGGCCTAGACCCTCTAAGCCTACAAGGGCTACTAACTGGGCCGCAGGGCCACTGAAGACTGTGGGCCGGACGAAAGAAAATCTGTTGGGCGGGCATGCACGCTTCTGACTTCTGGAGGTCTGGTGATTATTTAGAGGCAATACGACAAGACTTTCAAATTACGCGACCTTTTGTCTTACTGGGAGCCAAGTTAAACAGAATAACAAGGCTGAATAATAGCCTAGATTCATGCTAGAAATATCTCATTAAACTAAGAAAAAAATATCTATGGCATGCGAGTCCATGAGTTCTGTTGGCCTAAATTTATGCCCAATACCTTGTTTCAATGCCAAAAAAAAAAAAAAAAAACAGTCCAATGCAACCAAGCTCTCACCCTCACCATATGTGAGAATCCATCCTCTACTCTGGTAATGAAAATGCCATAAATGCCATAAATGCATCCCATTTAGTCTCTCCAACTTATCCCACCCTCATAAAAAGCGCCCAAGAATGCTGTCCTGTATATCATAATTCATGCTGAATCGCTTCTTCAGGCCGATGCAGCCGCCGCAGCCGCAAGCTCACCTTCAGGATCTCCAGGTTCAACGAAGCTCCTCCACATATCGACTCGTCCCACGCCTGATCCGCGGCCGTTAACAAGTCCCGCCAGTTCCGAATCTTTGCGTGGTTCGCTGCGTCGTGTTCCTCTCCTGCTGCGGGAGCTGTGACTGTAATATGACTCGCTGTCGCCGTAGTGGCTCGGTTCGCGCTCAACAATGACCCTTTCATGATGTTCTGCACCTCCTCCGTACATGCTACCGCGTACAGGAGGCGGCATTCTCATCGCTGAACCCATCATGTCTTGTTCTATAGCCCTTACAAAGGCCGGCGGTGCGTCCATGCCGGGCATTGGGCCTGGGCCATGGCGACCTCCCGAGAAACGATCTACCAACCGCCTCTCCATTGGCTCTCTACCTACTGCTCTGAGTTGATCTTCTGGAGGGTACTCGAGACCCATTTCATATCCCGGCCGGCTTGCTGATGGCGCACCAACGGCTCTACGACTGTAATCATCTATACCACCATGGTCTCCCATGTGGTCAAAGCCGTCCTCCACGTGGTAGTATTGTGGCTCGCGGGCCATTTCTTCCTCTTGTCGCAAGATTGCTTCTTCATCGTATATCGACTGCGGCCGAGAAGGTCCTCGAGATGGCTTCTGCTTCCGCCTGGGGCTTCGTCTCTCCTCTGGCGGTTGTCGATCAGGTCCCCCACGAGGCACGACGATGTTTATGCGTTCCGGGCGTTCCGGACTAGATGCGTCGTAGTTGAACCAAGGACACTCGCATCTCTTGGGTTTGTGCCCACATACCATGCAGAATTCTGCACCACATCGACTAAAACGAGTTTAGCAAACATAGTCAGGTGTCGTAGAAATTTGTCACTTACCAAATCATATGATTGCCGCCCTCTTTGAGTTCGGCCATCGAACCGCATCTGCAGCATCTCTTGAGATGCTCGTTTCTCACATATTCGAGAAACATTTCCGTCTCGTCATCCCTCGGACACTTCCGCGAGAAGTGCCACCTCCCATTGCAAGCAACGCACACTTTTGTGTTGCATTGGTCGCAGCGCGCAGCTAGCCGATCCGTGTCGCGGTCACGGTAGACGCTGGTTGACTGGATCCATTCGCCGCAACGTCGTGAAGGGCAGTAGAGCCGGTTTCCGATAGAGTAATCCGCAAACCTGCGGTTCCACATCTTTTTGAACTGCATATCGAAAAGCCTGTCCACAAATTCCAGAGGGATGTGGTCTGATGTACAGCACGTTGGCGGTATCTGCTTGGGGTCTGCAATAGCTTGCTTGAACCTCCGCTTAAGGCAGGAATGGCACATACGGTGGCCACAATCGAGTTTGGGACATCTCGACGCAGGAACCTCATCCAAGCATCCTTTACAATCACGACTAGTGGCACAGCATGTCAGTTAGGGTCTTTACAGAGTGATGGGTTTCTTACAGCTGGGCTGGCCTATTAGGAGACGTGTTGCGAGATGATTCTTCGTAATGGCTTCCTACGTTGCTTGGAGGCCTCCAGGAAGAATGCTGAACGGTCTGTATAGTCTGCGACCGACGAGGACGCTCATGGACAGTTTCTATCGATTCGTATGCTTTGGTGGCCCTAGAGTTACTGCTTAGCAAGGGCTAGGCTCGTCAAGAGCTTGGGACTCACCTTCGGGAGGCGACTGGAGGTCGTGAGCGCGCGATGACACTCGAGCATCTTTGTGGTGGTCCATGCCTAGCATCGTCGCTAACTTCGCGCCTGAGGACAAGCCGTCGGGCTGGCGAGCCGCGTTCTGAAGAGGCCCGGAGCCGTGACATCTCTATCTCGTCCGACGTAGACGGGGAGGGCATTCTGTGTCGCCCTCGATGTCGCTTCTCGACTTGGGCGCTCAAACCACCTTGATGGCCGGGGTACCGATGCCGCCCGTGGTGATGCCTATGACTTTCCTCTTCTTCTTCGTCTTCTTCCTCCACCACGACTTCTATCTCATCCTCGTCGCTATACTTTTCCTCTTCTTCGTCTTCGCTACTACCTGGCGGTGAGATGGACTCTGGTGTTGGCTCCCTGGATTTTTGAGCATTTTGGTAAGCGCGCACACGTTCCGGAGTACGGACTCTGGTCCTTGGTCTTGTCCATCGTTCATCTGAATCATCCTCGTCCTCTTCATAAACCGGGAGGCCATGTCGCCTTCCATGCAAATCAGTTGAAGCCCGAGCGAAATGTGGAGGTGGCGGCATTGCTGGCTGGTATGCGTCGACGCTCCTCGAGCTCCTGACATGGGCTCTCGGGGTCCATTTGTCGGGCCTTTGTACCTCGTCGATGTGTGTCCGATGGGGCATGAAGTAGGGCACGACGTCACCGGGGCCGTACCAATCGCGGACCTCAGGACGAAGGGGCCTGCGACGTACGAGGCGGATATCTCCTTCGTCGACATCTCGACCATAACCCTGCCTCATTTTAGAGCAGCCCTAAAGACTTAGAGGACCTGAAAAGACCTGCGTTGGGCCTCCACGCGACCAGTCCGGCTTTCCAAGGCTGCACTAGTTTCTGCACTGCTTTGTCGTAAGAGACGAGACGGGCGATGAGAGTTGTGATGACGAGCGAACAAGCCACTTAGCGCAGTCCACGCTGCGCAAACAGTGCACCACCAAGATGTGATTGGAGCCCAGAGGCTGATCATGCATGGCAGCCGCAGCGTCACGTCGGGCGAGGGTAGAAGTGTCCGCCTTGGGAAATCCGGGTTCCTCGTTGAGCGGAAAGAGAAAGATGAAATTCGGTCAAGGTTGAGTGAGTGTGGTTGAGTATTGAAGAGCCCCGTATAGGGAAGAAAGAATAGCTTCGGACAGAGAAGAGACAAGCAAGAACAAAAAGGTTGATTCGGAGAAGGGGAGATGCAAGCAGACCGAGTCCTGATGTCGGTCTACAATGTGTGTTGTGAATTTTTGCGCCGTGACTCGCCTGCCAATCCAACCAAGATACCCAGGGCAAGCGTGCAGGTCAGTCAGGTCATTCTCCGCATGCGGATGCCAGTGCTCATCAGGCACGAATCAGACGTGCCCTCCCCCGCGTGGGATGGTCCAAGGAGTCGAAGGTTGTGGTGTTCTTTTCAGTAGATCCAGGATATGGAATCTGCGTAACACCTCCCTAGAGATCGGAGCACATGTATGACGATGATCGTACGAGGGTCGGCTTGGTTCGAAAAGTAAAGGATGGTTTCTACAAACGAGAATTCTACGGTGCAACGAAAAAAGACCATCAAGCTCGTTTGGTGTGGTAGGAATTAATGGAGACTTGGGTGGGTGGCTGGCATCAAAGCGCGACGGCACGGGAGTTGGTTGTCGATCGTGGATTTGAGTCGGTGTGATGTCACGTGGCTGGGCGTCGCAAATTGTCCTATTGTACGGAGTACGTAGCAGCAGGAACGTCCCACAGAGATTGAGTTGATATCGATTAAGCTAATATGAAGTTTCCAGAAGATTACAGCCAGAATGGTTTATGACTTTATTTGTCTCACAAGAGAGCCTTGATGAGTGTTGTTCGTTAATATCTAGTAGGACAACCTAGCCAGACACCTTCACAACATCAAAATTCAATTAGCTATTTCCGTTAGCCGTTTCAGTAACTACCATACAGCGTAGTAACGTTGAACGGGTATCAAAGGTCAATCAAGTCTTCTACTATTCATCACCAGCATCTGTTTAGTCTGATATTAGGCCCTCATCTCAGGCCTGCATCACATTATCTAAGCGGTGAAATTAGGTACCATTCAATTGATTTAGGGACCTCAGGCAGCATTGACACTTTAAAATTCCCCACTGATCATGACACTTGCGCCACGCCGACCCAGGTGGGGGCTATGCCGAGTTCATCTTAGTTGACTTGTTCTGAATTGTGTCCGAACCATCGTCACCTCTTCTCGGCCCGGTCCGGTCGAGACGGGCCATCCCCGGATTATGACGCTCGAATGGTCTTCACCAATCTCCAAAGCCATATGTGCCTGATACCGGACTATTTCGTGAATGTGCGATAGCGTAAGACTATCTTCTGCCCATAAACGACTATCCTCGATTCTGGACATGTTAGTTCCGAAGCATACAATATCTAAATTGGCTCTACTCGTACACTCATTACCTATTGAATGATCAGAGTCTGCAAAGAATAGCAGGGCATGTACCTTATTAAAGGGTTGAAGAGGTAGGTAATAGTACAGTATTGTTCATATCTTTCACCAATACGACAGACGATTTAAATAAAGTTTAGACCCAAAGCTTCCTATAATTGACTAGATATGACGTATATAATTGATGGGTATAAATTAGTACACACAAGACGAAGTCCGCCTTCGCAAAACGACCCAAGCCAGTGCAATACTACCAGGTATCCATGGTAACATCGAGTGTGCTCCATTAACAATTCCCACCCCTGGAAAATCCGTCCAAGTGAAAGGGGTGGTAAGAGTCGGGGCTGACGGGCCGCAGAACCGTCGCCGACATCACCCACCCGCCAGTTTCTGTTTTTGACAGGCTTCAAAGAACTGGGCCCCCATGGAGTGCCGGTACTACTCCAGAAGTACCGGTACCCCAGGAACTCCCCAGGCCCATTCGCTGGGATATCATCCGCCTGTAGTTGTTTCCCTGCCCACATCCAAGTGCCGGGAACTCGTCATCAAGGCCAAAAGAAGCCTTTGGAACTCAGCGGTACGTTGGAGAACTGTTCCGTCCGAGAGTTTGCTGCTGGCGCCGTTTGAAGATGACCATCCCGCTGCTGAAGGAGTCCGAGCCGGTCAATATCTTACGTAGATGATGAGCCAGACCCAAGAACATGCATATACAGCAACTCTGGCATCCTTTGTGGCGACGTGGAATTTGAAATAAGGTAGTCTCTGACTGGGATCCGAGTTCAGCTGGCGCCCACCATCTCCGGCTGATCGGTTACCTTAGCCAGCCATCTACCATATGGATGTAGGTGAAGCGAGCGCAGGAGGGTGTTCAGGTGCCGAGAAAGGCCCGCCTCCTGACTTCCGCCTCCTTGATAATTTCCGCCGCTAGGCCCAAGCTAGGGGCGAGGTTTGCATATCTCTCGACTTCCAAGACAACCTCGTTGATGATTTGGTCCAGGGCTTCGTGGCCGGGCACTAGCGTCAGAAGGATACTGAGAAGAGAGGGTGACATGCTTGCACCCATTAGAAGGAGAGTCTGGGAGACTATAGACAGCGCACCCTGCCAAATGTACGGCATATGACCAGCATGGCTGAATGAGAGTCAGTAAAAACCCGGAAGATCACAACATGCTGCGACAGTATGACAAGAGGGAGAGGAAAAGGGGGGGGGGGGGG
>JABFEV010000205.1:0-24765 GCA_013618395.1 Fusarium domesticum | reverse complement strand
GGGGGAGGGGGGGGGGGGAGGGGGGAAGAGCGGGTGACGAGTACTTTGTAGATCGAGACGGCACACGCGCGATCAAAGCGAGAAAAAACAAAACAAGACTACCGCACATCGTTGAGGAGATCTGAGACGGCAAGTCTCTCACCCACAAGCCTGGCTTCATGTCCAAAGGTCGTCATTGGCCGTTTCAACTGCTCTAATCCTTCCTCCCACCGCCATTAGTTGTGTAACAGAAAACACAGCCCGAGGGGAAACCTTGAAAAGCGGAGTGTAAGTGCCGGTAGGGCTTCTGATGGGCTTTCGGCCTGGACTTTTGGCACGCTTGTCAAAAGGGGAACTAGACGCATAATGCCGCGATCCGAGAGGTACGATGCGTGCGGTAAGGCTTGAGGGCTTTGCTAGTGTCAGATGAACTGGGATGGGGAGTTTATTTTCAAGCAAGGAGGATCTCTACCGGTAATATGTTCAAGCGCCATTGACGCCGACATTTGGAAAGGGCCGGTGCTTTTGCGAGTATCAAGGGAGAGAGCCTTCTGTTCTTTTCTTTTTCTTACTGTTTTTTCTTTTTTCCTTTTTTTTTCTTTTTCTCTCTCCTTCGTCCTCTTTTTCCTTTGTTTTCATTTTATTAATATAAATGTGTCTTACATCAATCTCTACGACAGAGAAATGAGAAAAAAACAGGAAAAGGATTGAAAGAATCGTCTGTCGAGCGTCACCGTGGATAAACCCTCAGCCAAGGGCATACATAATGCCACAGACCGTTACCAACGGAACTCCCCCTTTCGTAACGTCCCGTAACGTTCCATTTCAGAGGCTTGCTTCTTTAGACATTGCTACGTAATCACACTCAGGTAGCTCGACGGTAGTTGGTCAGGCAAGACAGAGAGACATCCCAAATGGGGGGTAGAGCTTCGAAGGGGGTTGGATAATGGAGGTTGCTTGTTCGGGTCATTCTTATGGTGAATGGACGAAAACACTGTCTTTGGTACGGAGTACAAGGGCTGAATTCCTCTTCTACATTAGCGACCCCTATGGCGTTGTGTATCCTGGCAATGGGGTCTTTTTATCCTCAATGATGGTTGTTTGGTTCTCATAAAGATGTAGTGTGTTTGACATGTGGTGATTCATGGGAAGGATATTCGACTGCGATGGAACTGATAGAGATTCTCACCGCGTGGTTATATCTTGCAAGAATCACATTTTTTGTAATCTGTGTGATATATCATGTACTCTCAAGCAGATGCAGTCCATCTGGTAGATATGCGAGCAGTAAACACTTGTAGACGATCAAGCATCTTCCATCGCCATTCATTATCCCACCAGGCTTTCTATCGAGGCTGCTTGGTGGGGACTTAAATTTGTCCCCTCACATTCGTACCTCATGTAGGGGGTGGGTGCACTGACCGGGAAAAATCACATTGACCGGGGAAAAAGTGGAGGTACATAATTTTACTAGTAAAGCATACCAATAAGAAAGTACCCATGCTTTCCTAAATATCTATGATATTATAATATTATCCATGGCCTTGAAGAATATTCTATTGTAACGTATGCCGCGATGATACGAAAGACGGCGCGCTTGCAAGCCCTCGCCGTTAACTACAGGTTGCCTTGCAACTTTAACGAGGCCGTCTCTACGCTATTTTCACTGCCTCAATTCTACGATAACGATATCGTTCTGGAGGCGGTTGTAAAGGTTATAGAAAAGCGGCAATCACGACGCCCACGGAGTCAAGCAATAGAGGGTTCGTTCGACGTTGAAGATAAACAGGATAATAGCGACGATATCGGATCATAGATTATTGTAGGAGGAACACAGAGCTTCTTATTAGAAGAAGGCGAGTCAGAAAGTGAGGCTATGGACGATAACTGGCCCTGCCGCAGGCTCTTCACTAATTCAATAGATGATGGTATTAATGTAAGTGGCTTTTAAATACCCGATTTTATAATCCAAATGAATATACTTCCTTTTATTAGTGTTTCATCAGTTATACTAAGTACCCTTTTCTTTTTCCACGGTCAATGTGATTTTTCCCGGTCAGTGCACCCCCTACATGAGGTACGAATGTGAGGGGACAAATTTGAGTCCCTGCCAAGTAATGTTAGTAGAGGTATCGACCCTTACTTCAATCCCTCATCCTCGTTAGTTCATCAACTAAGTTTTGCAAACTTTCCAGCCACTCGGTGACATATCCAACGCACACCACAATGGCTCTAGGCTTTTCTCCCACCCAGACACTTTGTCGGCCCTGGCAGCTGCACAGTGCACTCAATGAACATGTGGTACCGGTGTGTTCACGATGAATGGAATAATACTCTTACTATTGCCAGAACTGTGCTCTAGAAGCCGGTCGAGTACACTTATGCGGTTGGTAGGTAAATCTCTCTATAGAGCACCTAGTTAGTCCATAGGTAAATCTGTTCAACTTTCATAAATAACAACTATCAAATCCCCCTTGAAGAAATATTAACATGCGATGGAAATCTTGCAACACCGAAATCATCAAACGACAGCCGACATGGCGCACAAGAACTTCACCCAGAAACACCCATGCCACCCTCCACCCGCTGAACAAATCTCCCAAGTGCCATCATCGGAAAATAGTGAGGATATAGAGTATACCCAATGTAAAAGAAATTAGGAAATCCAGTGCTCGTATACCTCTTCTCCGGCCACGTAGCCCCCTCATCCTTGATATCTGTCTGTGTCCGTGTTACATACCCAACCGCAGCGATGACAGACTGATCGTTGACATTGCTTGTTGTCAAAACACCCATTAACCCCCAAGCTGTCTGCGACGCTGTCGAAGGACCCTCACCAGCTAAGGATGCATCACGATACGACTCCAGCGCCTCGCCCCAACCACCATCGGCGTTCTGTACTTGCTTCAGCCAGTTGGAGCCAGTATCCATCATGCTCTGCACCATCTTTCTACCATCCCGGAAGTACTGCAGCCCACAGAGAGCATGGCTCGTCCCAAAGACATAATTAACTCCCCAACGACCATACCACGACCCGTTCTGCTCTTGGGTACGTGCCAGGTAACAAATACCTCTGTCGCAAGCAAACGAGATACGCCTGATTATGTCCTTGTCCACATTTGTGTTTTGGGAGATTCCAAGAATCATACCAAACGCCTCAAGGATTCCACCGGTGCAGTCCGGAGCCGACGGATCACACAGAGCGCCCATGTCGCTAAAAGGAATCTTGTTGAGCCAGAGACTATCATTGTTGTGGTCAAAGCCCCCCCAGCCCCCGTCGTGGTTCTGCATGCCACAGAGCCATATAACTGCTCTTGTGACGGTGAAAGAACTGACTGAGTTGGGATCCTGGTGCAGCAATGCGAGAATGGCGCATGAAGTGTCGTCGACGTCGGGATACCAGGTGTTGTTGTACTCAAAGCTGAACGCACCTGGCGCCAGCTGAGGCTTTGACACACGCCAGTCTCCTTCTGGTCCTAGGAGCTGCCTGTCTTTGATCCAGTTGATGGCCAGTTTCAACCTTTTGCTATTTCTGTTGACCCCAGCATCACAGAGACTACGAACCATGAGAACCGTGTCCCAAACTGGTGAGATACACGACTGAAGCCTCTTGCCCTTGTCGTCATGCCATGTGAAGCGTTCGACTGCTGCTAGGCCACGTTGGATGACATCGTCTTGCAGGCTGAATCCACTGAGAACGAGAGCTTGGATCCCAGCGTGCATCGGAGGAATGATGCCAGCCCAGTCACCCTCTGGTTCTTGGTGGTCCAGTATCCATTGGATACATCGACGAAGGGCATATGAACGAAACGGCAGGTTTTTCAAACCGCCCACCCAGTGAAGGGACTTGTCGACAGCAGCGAAGATCAAGGTAATCCAGTCGCTTTCTTCGGGTGCAAGTAATGACGGGGTGTACGGAATAAACTTCAACCCAGGATCCAGCCACAGCTCGTCGAGGTAGTCGTTGTTGGCAGATAGTCCATTTGGGAGCGCATATATCTTCTCATAGTGCCGCAGTACCATCAAAGGAACCAGAGTCGATCTCGTCCAAGAACTCAAGCGGTAGATATTAAGAGGTAGCGAAGAAGGCATCAGAATGAACTCTGCTGGAAGTTGCGGAACAGACCCCCATGGGAAAAGGCCAAACTGAGCAAAGTAGATGCGTGTAAAAATCCGAACTTTCGCAACACCTCCTCTGGAACGGATGAAATCTCTGGCCTTGAGCATCTTAGGCTCATCGGGTGAAAGTCCCAGGATCTTGAGGGCTAGATAGGCCTCTGCACTGACTGAGACGTCGCCAGGGTAGAAAGGGGCAATTGACCATGAGCCATCGTCTTGTTGCTGTGAGAGAAGGTACCTTTTGTATGCTTGGGCGTCTTCAAGTGGTATTCCGAGTGATAGATGAAAGAAAACCTGTTCGGCTGTCAAGGTGACATTTGATTTGAGCTCGCCGTACCAGTGGCCGTCTTCTTTGGCGATGCTCCATGAGTATTCGATAGCTCGGGAGAGGCACTCTCTTGCCTTGACTGCAAAACTTTCCACAGAGTCTGTAGTCATTCTGAATGAGTTTCTCTGAAAATATGGAGATCCAATGTCTACTACTCGCCTGCTACACAATGGCTCCCATCTTCTTTTCATAACCTGTCTGTAACCATGTACACCGTCGCATTCCGATGACCCGGGTATCCTCACCAGTGCTACTGTAAAGATGCATTCCGGCTCCCCAGAGTCATACGCCACAGTAAGCATTCTCGCCAATCTATCCCGTGATCCATCAAGTAAAGATCGACCGTCGCAGCTATGTCGTGAACCAGTAATGACAACATTTGCGAGTCTTGCGGAGTTCGCGATAAGCCATGTATCACGGCTCCTCCGAGAAGCTGAGTTTTACAACTATGCCAAGTTACTCAAGACATTGTGACGTCCGAGGCTGAAATTTCGTGCTTTGTGTTACTCCGTACTGTAACTACATAAGCCTCTTGTCTCACGGATATTGAACTAGAGCTGCGTCTGCAACCCAATGTCTTAGACTGGATCGCCGGACAATCCCGATAGTCGATCATGTCGGAAAATGTGAAAGCGAGTACAAGAGAAGGGAGTTTTGCGCTTATTCTACGGGATGAGAAGCAAGTCAGTCGCAATGCATTCCATCGTTCTCTACTCCTTGGCAGCTGTCGGTATTCACATCCTGTCTCTATTCGTCATTAAAATTTATCGAAGATGGACCTCCCGTCTGAATCTCACCAAGGCCAGAAGCTGTAAGCCTGGACACTCAGAGCAGTCATGGGACCTCCTCGGTATTCGCAAGGTCTACGCTGTTGCTCGTGCTGTCTTTACTGGAAACAGCATCGAGTACATGGAGGGTGTATGGGCTGAACACGGCCATACCTACTCCTCAAACTTTCTCCGTTACCGCGTCATATTCACCTGCAACCCATCCAACATCAAGCAATTACTTGTCAGTCGCTGGACAGACTACAATGCTGCCAAGGGGCTTCGTGAACGTATGTTCAAGAACCTCGCTCCCGGTGCAATCAGCATGTCTGATAATCCGGAGTGGAAGGATCTCAGGAACATGTGGAGGCATCAAATCACCGCTATGAACAATCTCTTTGATGCCGAGTGCCAGGAGAAGCATTTCCAGAGACTGCGCAAGATAGTATCAACGGGAGAAACTGTTGATATGCAAGAGCTGTTTGTCGATCTCATGACTGATGTGATGACAGACATTACTATCGAAGAGTCGATCGGTTGTCTAGATAAGACATACACTCCCGACCAGAAGCGATTGGGAGAGTGTATATCGGATACCTTGGAGAAGATGGCCCAGGATGGCTTCTACGGACCTGCGACAGTGTTGTTGGGAGGCACTCGGAAGCAACTCAAGGCAATCTCCTACATCCACTCTTATGTCGGCACAATCATTGCCAAGAGACTCGAAGAAACGCCCGAAGGGACGAGTCGGTTGCCCAAGACCCTTCTCAACAGCTTGATTGAGCATACGCGGAATCCGGTTGAGATCAGGGACGCACTGGTGACACTTATCGTCGGTGCAAACCAATCAACAGCGTCGTTGATTTCGAGTGTGATATGGATCTTGTCGAAAGATGCACAACTCGCAGAGACTCTTCGAAAAGACATTTTCAATCACATTGGCCACGAGCCTCCAGACATTCGACAGATGAAGAGCCTCACATCCATGAACCACGTCATCTTCGAAAGTAAGAATATCCTGGTCACCCAGTATCCAGTTTCTAACATAAGTAGCACTTCGACTCTACCCTCCGATCCCTTTCAATGCCCGAATTGCCAACACAGATACATGGCTCCCTACAGGCGGCGGCCCCGATGCCATGGAACCAATGCTAGTCAAGAAAGGAGAAGCAGTCGTATTTTCCATCTGGGGCAGCCACCGAAGCACGGAGAACTTTGGCGACGATGCTTTGCTATTCAAGCCTGAGAGATGGCAAACCCTCAAGGCTGATCCAACGGGCTTCCTGCCGTTTCTCATGGGTCCGAGACAGTGTTTAGGACGTAAGTACTCCACGTCTGCGTGGATGCACTGCTGACGTTGTGTAGAGCAATTCGCCATGTATCAGGCTGTTTACAGTATAGTCCGTCTGTTGCAGACTTTTGAGAGGATTGAGTGTCGAGGAACTCGTGAGTTTATCCCGGAGTTGAGGTTATCGTTGGGTCATAAGGGTGGTGTTTTGGTTGCATTTGATCCTCCGGCCTCATAGTGGTCACACTGATCGCTTATCCGCCAGGGGCTCGCAAGTCATGTTTATGGAATAGTTTTGCTCTTTCTTCTCGCATGCCACTTTTCTCAGGACGTACGTTTCTTGTTTTTCTTGGAAGACACAGATGCGCATGATGCATCGGGGTTGCTGAGAGCAGATTCAAAGTCATAGCTGAGCTCCAAATACGAACACCAAACGACCTTCTTGTAATCTTCAAAGTCCCATGCAACTCTTCTCAAAGGGGCTCTCTTACGCTCCATAAACAGGCATAGTAGGCGGATATCCCGTCAACTTGGATCCAGGGCCAGGTCTGAATTTGGCCTCCTTGTACCGTTCATGAGCCGTCTCAGCACGTTTCTCAACCTCGGAAAATTCAAACTCGGGGTCTGTCAGAAGATCGTAGATGCCGCGGGCGTAATCCTCAGAAATGTTGTACACTTGAGCAAGTTACTTGCACTACGCGACTGTTTGATGAATTCACATCGTGATATGTGCAGACTTACCTGGATTTCTGGAAACTTGACTCGTCGCAGTCCGTTGGCTGTGTTTGAACATGTGTTCTTCCTCTGCTGGTCAGTCATGACTCTAGTCCACAGCTCCTTGGCCTGATCATAATCATTCTTCTTCCCCTCGTGCCAGTAGTGGCTCGCTCTGCTGACAACGTCGTCGTTGACCATGTACGGGGCTTCATCAGCATCTTGTCTGAACTTGTGAGCGAAGCTATTAGGAGCGTAAAGTTCAACCCAACAAGATCATAGTTGCCTTCCATTGTGTAAAACTTGATGGCGAATCCTCGAGGGTTGCGAGCCTCACCTGGAAATTCTCGACCAAGAGTGACGGTGGAGAACCTAACGAATAGGGGAGTCTTTTCACCAACGGACGAGAGAAAGTTTGCTTTCTATTCTTGGATGTTAGCCGGAGTCCTGATGTACATGTGATGTCTAGACTGACTTTAAGCCCAGTGATGTCCTGAGTGCATGCACTCGAAATAGCCAAAAGCACCTGATCCGCAAGGATGCACCATGCCTATTCACTGTAAGTATATGCCACTCATCACTAGAACATCACTTCTTACGTTCAAGGAGCTTGGATCTGTTGAAATGTTGCTGCTTCCTACCTGATTTTAGCACTGAGATAGTATACCGGGGGGGGGACACACTGACTGGAACAGGGACACATCACTAGCAACTGGAATACCACCAACAGTCTTGCTGTGAGCACTAGATATTGTTAGATCAAATTCCCTCAACCTCTGGTGATATACCTACGGATCAGGAAAAGGATGGCCTTCGTTGTTAGTAAAGTAGACACCATCGTCCTCCCTCTTCCCTCCGGCCTCAGCACCAGACACTTTGGCAATCACGTCGGCTGGGCCCTCGTTTGCACCCTGCATATGACTGCTGCAAGGTGGTCGGCGTTCGCCTTGTGCCTGGCTGTTGATAGCCGCACCGATAGCCTGCAGCGGAAGCTGTCGAGGGTTTAGATGGTTACTGTTGAGATTCATGGTGGCTTGGTATGAAAACTTGCTATTATTCGATTGCATGTGGACTTTCAAAACAGGAGGATTTGGCTGAAATTATATAGTTTTTATTTACTCCAAGCCTATAACTCGTCAGACACGCGGGGAGACAATTCATATCAAGTTACTGTCGAAATTCACGTCTTGATTTTGAAAGACGTTAATAATGTTCAGTTAATTTTCTGACCCTAGGATTAAAATATAAAATAATTATAACAAAACATTTAATTAATTAAAATCAATTTCTATTTACCTCTAGAAGTCTCTTTAATTACCTGGTCCATTCTTAAGTTACACTTTGTCCGGGATCAGAACAACGCCACTACCATAGCGCGGGTAGAGGAGACAAAGAGAATTAGACAAGAAGGCCCTATATTCAACTTAGAATCTATGGCTTCAAATAACGGATTAGTAAGATAGAATAGATAAGATAATTCTTGATCAATTGACCAAGCGGTATTCACTTCCAAGATAAAGATATGGGCCCCTTAACTAGGCAAAATAACCGATTCAATTTATCATGATTGCGATGATGATGTCCTCTGACCAGAGAACAGCATCATGACCCAAGTTGAGCTCTTCAATACGTCCCAAAGCAGCCAGGGTCTTCTCGGTCAGCTTGGTCGTGTCTCTCGGCACTTGAATAATATCCATCGGGACGTCAGATAAGCAGACTGATGCCTAGAATCTCAAGACAGAGTTCTTAGAGAGAGGATTTGCCTTACTCAAGGCAAACGTATCGGCAAAAGAACCTCTTGGATGGCAAAGGGACAAATTTGACCCCAATAAGGCCTTCCCAAGCGTCTCTGAGACCATATAAGCCCGTGACCAAGCAGAAAACCAAGCCGAGTCTTCAACTTGGGCTTGAAAGCGTAAATTGAGCCAATTGAGTCGTAGAAAGTCACCAGTTGGTAGTTATACTGTTTTAACTAGTGTATGTTTTTATAGCTAATTTGAAGTTATATTGGTTACGCAATAACCAAGTGTTATATCAGCCTCATTTTAAAAGTGAGGCTATTCAGGTCGACGTATATTTTCAAGTTGGCCGAGGAACACGCGTATGCAAAGGCCATTCATTTGTCGAAAATATCAGCTTCACTGTTTCAGTAATAAAGAGAGACAACATGCTGAGAGAGCATAAAAGTGTACTCAGTGTCCACATGGCCCAGAAGCCCTTCATCTCTAGTATGTACAGCAAATGCAAGATATAGATACGTGAAAGCTCCAAACACAACACAATTTGTGATCCTCCCATCCACCAGACCCGACCATATCAACATCTAGCAAATGTCCTTGCTCGCATTCCCGGTCAAGGTCCAGTTAGTATTATCACCGCAAGGCGACTCGCGGACAGAAGTGTTGTCCACCTTGAGCGTGACCCAGATATCCTTGTTGTTGGCGAACTCGGATCGCGCCGCGACACGAACCTCGCCTCCGCCGTTGACGGTACCGCCACGGATAGAAAGGTTGTAGCAGTTCTCGATGAGAACAGCGTTGTTGCCGTTGCTGGCGAGATCGACAGTCTTGATGACAACACCTCCGGACTCGGAAACACAAAAGACACCTCGGCCACCGCCGCGGGAGACGACTTTGTCGATGTAGACGTTAGTGTTGTAGCTTCCGCTTGCGAGACGGCCGTTGCGGTTGGCCATGCGCAGAGTAGCGTAGCCAGTCCCTTCACCGACATTGTTGCCGTCGACGAGGCCGACCTGGGCGTTGATGGTGTTCTGGAGAAGCAATCCTGACTCGCCGACATCTCGGGCAATGACTTGGTTGATCTCAAGACCGTCAATGTTCCACGTCTCGACAGCATGGCTTCCAGCACCAGTAACAGTGATGACACCCATCTTGACGTTGCTGTTAGCAGCACGGTCGCGGTCGAAACGGATGCCGAGACCGCCGCTAAGGTTCATCGTGATCTGGCCAAGGTTGAGGTTCTTGGTGCCGGAGAAGCGCAGGCCAAAGTATGGGTTGCCTGTCATGGTGAGGTAGGGAATTTCGACATCCGAAGTATCTGTTGACTCGATAGCACCACGTCCAGCTCTGTTGGCGACATTGATAGTACCACAGCCCTCGAAAGTCTTGCCGCTGCCGATGGTCAGGGTGTTTGCACCGATAGAGCCGGAAGCAATAACGGAGACACGCTGTCCATTTCCAATGGAGTCAATGGCAGCCTGAATGGCAGCACGATAGTCGGAGCCGGTGTAAACGGTGCTTGAGCCCTTGGTAGCTGTGAAAGAGCTTCCAGAACCGGTGACACGGGCGTCAGGTGTGCCGGAGCCACATTGGCCGTTGACAATAGACACGAGGGCAAAAGCCGCTGCAAGGAGTGAGAAGCGAGCCATGATGTCGACCTTGCAAGTTATGGATAGTGGATGGTTGAAGATATTCCAAACTCGGGCAACATACTTGGTAGTTTTATAAGTTGAGCTCTTCAAACAACTCTTATTACAGGACTCTCGCAGCAACAACTGCCGCGGAACAGATGGCTCCGCGATGAATAAGGAGTATTCAATGAGGATCAATGCACCAGCACTAGCGCACCAATTCCGGAGATGGTGTCTCAAGTCATAGACTCGTAGCGGGGGTCCGAGTTAGAGTTAGATATAGGGTTGATTGGCCAATGCAACACTATTTGGAAAACAGTTCGTGGAGAAATAGAGCGGTCCGTCCGGGGGTTTCACATCAGTCCGTGATCTCATGACGTTACTTATGGGCCATTGCTATAATGAGGTTGAATACGTCGGCGCTAGTTGTCGTGGTCATCCGCTCAGTGTTACATCCGGGGTAAAGAGCACCGAGGACCAGGGCTTGGGGGGTTTCAGTATCATCCAAATAATCGGCACAGTCATGCTGGCCAAGAATTGTGAGAGGGTACTCAGGCTGGGCTGGAGCCTGGAGGCCTATATGTCGCGGAATTTGGAGCATGGTGATGCTGTTTTTCATGAACAAAATGGAACATCTAGGTTAGAGAAATAATAGATGAAAGATATTGTATTCAATTGAGTCTTTGGTAACTTGTAGAACTCTCTAATAATAGCTCAGTTCCTAGCACACATAGCCTTCCGCTCATCGCTCGATAGAAATGCTGTGAAGAAGAGTAGAAAAACCGGCTTTCAAGTAAGCAGAATAGAGTAACGATGATTAGATGTAGTAATATGATAACCCCAACAAGGCTCAGTTCTTATCAGAGACAGATCTTAGCTATTTATCCCCCTTCCGAGTCATTGCTTTCTAGGAATAGATCAATTTAGATTTTGTAGAGATGTATGTAGGGTAGTCGTTGATCTCACTACAGGTGTGGTGATGATGCCCAACGCAACTACACATCCTCGTCTAACTCATATCTGAGATATTATTATTCTGGGTGATCTAGAAACACTGCAAATACTTGCAATAGAAGAAACAAACCGCCATCATGTGTCGAAGCACATGGAAATAGCAGCAATCAAGTCCACGGTGCGTTTCAAATATGCCTCATATGAACAGCTAAAACACTACTGATGATTTCAGTGGGTCAAGATGGAGGAATCAAAACGGGATTATGTCGAATTATATGATGTGAACAGTTACCAAGGGCATGTAATAGTCAGGTTGAATGAGCATAAACCAACATAGTCTTCCTAGTCATAAGTCTGACCTCAATCTGCTCCAGAACATGGATGTAGTGTAGGCAAAAGGGAAACTATTCAATGCCCTTTGTCCGTTGATTCTATTGATTTGTAGTAGATGGCGATCCTTGACTCTGGTTATCTATGGCTTGTGAGTTCTCAGCTTTTGCCTAATGTTATGCTCCTGCTCCCAATAAGATGAACAGGCCAACAGTGCAAAGTAAAGGATCATGTAACTTACCTAGATATTTCATGGACTTTCAGAGTAAGAAGATGGTGTTAGACATAGTAATGTGATAGGTAGTATCCACTTGTTCTTGACGTTGTAATTATTAATCAGAGTCATACCTCCATCACTCTATCTTGCCTGCGTAGACCGCCCTACTAACACCACGGCTTTACCATATCTGTATCACTTGCAACCACGATATCGGACTTTACTTGTACTTGTAATCTTCACGGCTATACATCCGATATCCTCCACCTAGGTCCGGCATGTCATCCCCATTCAAGAATACTGAGGATACTCTAGATGTTGGTTAGTATATTCTAGAATGAATCTTTAGGACTACGCGACACTAATATACCTATCATGGTATAGACTGGGATGCTCACATTTCTTCATTCCCCGACTCAGGACAAGACGATGGAGCACTCGAGCTACCTAGCCTACATGATCCAGACACATTTGATTCTACAACAAGCCAGCCCCTGGGCCAGTCTGATAGCCAGTTTCTCTCAGGGCTAAATAGTCTACCGATGGACAATTTGACCACCTTTGCCGCGAGCGACAACACGGCATTTACGCCTGATGACATACCAACACACGATTTCCAGCAATGGCTCGGAACAGAAGAACAGATACCCACGCTAGGGAGCAATCCAAACTTCTGGGCTTCCGACGACAATCACCAGGAACCAAGCTGGTCATGTCTCCTCAACTCTGATCCAGATAATCATATACCGCCACTCTTCCAACCGACCCCAAAACAAACAACCATCGAGGCTCTACCACAGAACAGACCCTTCCACGAGATAACCATGCCTAGAACCCACCTCCCCCGCCGCAAGAGCAAATATTCTCTCAATCAAAGATCAGCCAGGCCACTAGATATTCCCACCACACCATCTCCAGGCATTGGTCTAGACCCCATGGAAAGATGGCACGAGAGCCCTCCCGAAACAGAAGCAGCTTCGTTTTCGGCCATTTTCGACGCCCTCCGCAACGCGCCAGATCGGAGCAATGACCGGATCAGTCGCGGTAGACAGACAGCCTCTACCACAAGCTTCGACAGCGGAACGAGCGCGTCTTCCAATTCAATCGCATCGACCAGATCCTCACGCTCTGTGAACCTGACGAGTCTTCGGCGGTCCATGTCTTCAGGTCGTGTATCAAGGTCAAGACGAGAAGCAGTACGAGCTGATAAGAAGCGTATTTTCCTATGTACGTTCTGCTGCGACTCTTTTGCCAAAAAGCATGACTGGATGAGGCATGAGAAATCCCTTCACCTGAACCTGGATCAATGGGTTTGCGCGCCCTTTGGCGGAACAGTCGTTTCACCAGCTACGTCGAGAAATCACTGCGCATACTGCAACAGGCTTGACCCAACGCTTGAACACCTTCAGGGACACAACCACGGCGTGTGCCATACCGGTCAACAACCGCATATATTCCGACGAAAAGATCACCTCGTGCAACACCTCAAAGGGTTCCACAATCTAGACACGCTCCCCATCATCGACGGTTGGAAGATCGAGCCTCCGGTAGTGGTATCAAGATGCGGCTTCTGCAGCGAAAAGTTGCATTCATGGCATGCCCGAGCAGATCACATCACAGCGCATTTCAAAAAGGGCAAGACGATGACTGATTGGAAAGGCGACCATGGCTTCGACCCAGAGATTGCAGCACGAGTCACAAACGCATTACCCCCATACCTACTGGCCGCCGAGACCAAGACATTAGTACCTTTCTCAGCTACAGACCCCCGAACACCAGACCACATGTCCCAGATCTTCCAGGCCTCACAGATGAGTCATCTACAACAACCACAAGTAGACGATCACGCAAGCCGAGACACCCGTCTCGGGCCGGGATTCGAGCTCACGCCGAATACCTACACAAAGTACTTGGCGTGGCATCTTGGAAGGTTTGCTCAGCAGAGTATTGCCGGTGGAGTCTTCCCAACAGATGATATGTTCCAAGAGGAAGCGAGACGGTTACTATATGGGGATAAGGATGGCTGGGAGCAGACAATAGTAGATAATGGTGAATGGCTTGCAGAGTTTCGGAGACAGCATTTAGATCAGTAGTACTCCAGTGAGCCCTTTGTCATGATCTTGAAGCAGAGTAAAGCCACCAAAAACAAAGTACGAGGCGACTAATACTGCACCTCTCGTGGTCAATCTCTCATATAGCACTTGGAACTGATGCCAGTTCCAGTTTAGTATCGTGACTAGTAGGGCGCAACTATTGCGCCTTAAGGCGTTCTTCTCCACCGTCGTGCTCTCTCCATAGTTCCACCTTATGCGATCTCGGCATTGTCCTGTCAAGACGTTGTCAGTGATAGTTATGGGACGATTATTCATAGTTTCGATATCAAAAGAGCACGGCGGAAGATATCGCAGCTATGGAGAAACAAGTGTCAACCAAGTCTATATATTCCCGCCATTATTGAAACTCTGAACATCACACTATTACTTTGCAAACATGTTTTTTTTTTACTCTGTGTCTTGCAATATTCATCACGGTGCACGCTACAACAGAACAAGGCGAAACATCAGGCACCAGGCTCGAGATGCCACCATCTTCAATATACTACGACAGAGAAGGGCCAGAGCAGGCAGAATAGTAACTGGCGTTGCCGCCGTATCAGACAGCGACATGTTCAAGGCCACAGTAAGTACGCCCCATTCATTCTTGACCCATACCAACAGACGACAGTCTGTTGATAAACCTCATGCCAAAGACTGGGACAGTAAGCCCTTTCAACCTTGGTGAAGTTCCCGACTGATTCTTCAAAGTCCATTTCAGTCATGAAAGCAAACGATCAGAATGCTATGCGACGGTGATAAGAAAGACTCTATCATCACTAAAGAGTTCACATTTGCCACAGCTTTTGAAACTATGGTCCCGCAAGGAATCAATGTTTTTGTCGCCAACATGGACGAACAAGGCCTTGTCCCAGAAAGCATGAAGGATATCCTCCATCTTGCAGTTCGTCATCTACAAAGTGATACACACACTGAC
The DNA here is from genome assembly GCA_013618395.1 of Fusarium domesticum. Taxonomy (NCBI): domain Eukaryota; kingdom Fungi; phylum Ascomycota; class Sordariomycetes; order Hypocreales; family Nectriaceae; genus Fusarium; species Fusarium domesticum. The sequence goes on along the minus strand of JABFEV010000205.1, from coordinate 9,669 downwards.
TGCAACAACAGCTATGGCTTAAACTCGACCACGCCAAACATCCCGATTTCCAAACCCGCAGTATTCTCCAATATGTGTGATATACCTACGCGTCACATGTGAAAATCTCCATCTTCACCGTTCTGACTTTGGGATCGTCAAGAAATCTCAAACATGTTCAAATATAGTTGCGGTTATGGATGTGACATAAATGGCCATACCATTTCACTATCCCTGCCATTGTCAATCATAATATTGAGCTTCGACATGACTCACTCGCCGCTCATTTCGTACCGGGTCAGTGGGCAACGCTTACATTGTTCCAAAAAAAAACCTCCAGTTAGTAAAAATTGCATTTAAATCGTACTTCTTTTCGCTTCTCCACAATCTCTCACTCAACACATTCGTCAGATACCCACGAAAGTCCTTCACTTTATAAGCAAGCCTCCAACTACGACAAAAACAGGTCGATTCAGATCACTCTCTCCTCCGATTATTCAAGATCACCATGGCCTGCCCACCTCCATTCGCCCTTGTCACACCACGTCTCATTCTCCTTCCTACACCCACCGCAATCTCCATCCCACCTTATCGTGCTCTCTATGCCCGACTACACGGAGATGTCTCGTTCTGCGAGATGGCTTTTGGAAAACACCTGCTCGCGTCAGATTGGGATGACGACCGTACATTAAAAATCATAGAGACAAGAGACGTTGTGAGGTGCTGGGAGAGAAGAGGGATGGGCGATTTCGCTGTTGCTCTGCGACGACCAGAGCATGCAGACGTGCATGGAAGAAAGCTAGAAGGCTCTCAAGACATATTCATTATCGAAGGGGATGAATTTGAGAGAATCGTTGGGTCAAAAGGCCAACACCTCGTCGACGCACAATGGGCTGGCTACGCCGGCGTCCGAGACGGAACAACAACCTCAATCCCAGAACGAGACGCCCACGACCCTCCCCTCCCACCATGGCAAGAAATGATCGAAGTACGCTACGGAGTCGCCCCTGAATTTTGGGGCAAGGGCATAGCACAACCTGCCACAGAGGCAGTCATGCAGTGGGCAATCACTGAAAAGGGAGTAAAAAGGTTCATCGCAGAGACGGAGAGAGAGAATGTCAGAAGTGGAAAGGTCCTAAAGAAGTTGGGGTTTAGAGAGAGCGGGACGGATTACTGGAAGGAACCCAGTGAGATTGAGTGGGAGAGAGTTGTTGAGTAGAGGTGCCTACACTGCCTAGTGTTGCCATTGCGGTTCAACGTGAGGGCTTTGCCTACTTGATACTTTGGCAACACAGAGCAGTAATTCAATCTGTCCTGTCCTGTACACAACCAACAACCAGTACTTGTGGCAGAGACTCGAAGCGAGGGCGGTGAGGCCATCTCGACCAAAAGTCTACCTCCCCCCTGTCAATATAACGCTAACCCTCCTATGTTGAATAAGAGGACACGACTGATAGGCAGTAACTTGTGACATATAGAGGACATCGAGGAATGAAAAGGATGTCCATCAGCTTACATTATACCTAATCTTCAATCTGAGATTGATCACTAGATGATCCGAAGATATCCAATCGAGGGCATCAGGTCCACGAAACCATCATCTCCAAGACCTAGGTAGCTTATTCTCCCACCCCAGTACAATACTCAGTCAGATAACAGTCATAGGGATACCCAAACAACGGGGAAAACTTTCCCTGTTAGGTTTAGTGGGATTGCGTCAGATCAGACATGCGGAGGATTTAGATGGCGGAGATTCCTATGACTGTGTTTGATTGGACAATTCGAGGGTTGATTCTGGTGATGCCACTCAGAACCATCTACACTCAATCTCCAGCTCCCCCCAATTCCAACCTTCTAGAATTTATTTCTTATAAATCCTTCTTCTTCCAGCCAGCCAGCCATCTTTATTATATCTCACAGGCTAATACAAATCTCCCATTCATCCGTATAGGTCTTTTCAAAAATGCCCAGTCATAATCACGTAGCTTTGTAATTACACTCATCCCTTAGTAACGTCATTTCTAGTCCCCGTCTATCCTATTGGCCAACCCCTACATTTGTGTGTGGCCTCGCAGCCAAACTAGCCCGCTTGGTTGTCACTCCGTGATTCTCACCATTAAGCACGCAATCCGTTGGATTTACTCTATTGAACAAAGACGCAATAGCCATGCGGGGGCCGGTAATGGATGGGATGTATTCGGAAGAGAGGGGGTATAAGAGCAGGTGGACGTCCTTTTGACTTCCTGATTTCCCCTTCTATTGTGCTCAATTGAAAATCACCCTCTCACTTCAAGCTCTCTCTATATATCACCATCCAAAACTCACACAATGGCTCCCGGCGCTCTTCTCGACGACGCCACTCTGGCTCCCCTCCCTCGCGTCAAGAACGCAGATGCCCCTCGTCACATCTTCCCCGACGGCATCCGAACATCGGGCCAGCATGATCCTCTCTACGACGTCCTGAAGTCCTACTCAGAGTTCCCCAAGGAGGTCACAGGGCCTACGTTGTGGAAGAAGGAGGATTATGAGAACAACCCTGAGCGATGGACACATCGATTCACCGAACAAGAGGTCCAGGAGCTCAGTGATGCTGCAGACCAGTTCATCGCTAGCGGTACTCCTCTGACGGGCATTTCAAAGGTATGTCAATCCTCGTACTTGACTCTACAGCAAGTCCATCTAACACACACCTCAGCAAAACTTCCCTCTACCCACCCTCAGCAAAGCCCTCGACGTTCTCCGTACAGACCTCATCGATGGCAAAGGCTTCATCCTCTTCAAGGGTTTCCCCGCCGGTACCTGGGGATCTCACAAGAACGCCGTAGCATACATGGGTCTCGGCACATACATCGGCTACTTTGTCTCCCAGAACGGTCTTGGCCATGTTCTGGGCCATGTCAAGGACGTCGGCGACGATGCTTCGCAGATTGACAAAGTCCGCATCTACCGCACCACCGCCCGTCAATTCTTCCACGCCGACGACGCTGACATTGTCGGTCTCCTCTGCATTCATCGCGCCCAGGAGGGTGGTGAGAGCGACATTGTCAGCATCCACAACGTCTGGAACGCACTTCAGCGTGAGAACCCCGACGTTGCCGAGACTCTAACCTCGCCTATCTGGTACGTTGACCGGAAGGGCGAGAGGTCAGAGGGCCAGAACGAGTGGCTCCGTCAGCCCATCTTCTACACTGAGAACGGCGGCAAGGGACGCGTCTACTGTAAATGGGACCCTTACTTTGTCCGTTCCCTAACGCGATACTCGGACCAGGGTATTATCCCTCCTCTAAGCGATGCTCAGGAGAAGGCTATCAGAGTTCTCGAGGAGACCTGCCAGCGACTAGCACTACACATGGTTCTCGAGGTCGGCGACATCCAATTCGTCAGCAACACACATCTCCTCCACGCCCGAACAGCATACAGGGGTAAGTTTCACTCCTACAATAACTAAGCAACATGTCCACTAACTCAACATTTCAGACTTTGCTCCTCCCTCTCCCCGAAGACATCTTCTCCGTCTCTGGCTATCAGTACCCGAGAGCGAAGGTGGCTGGGCACTTCCTTTCCACGACAGCAATGAGAGGAAGCGTGGAGGGATCCAGGTCAACAACACGGCTCCTCGGGCGCCTCTGGATGCAGAGTAGAAAAGGACTGTGAAAAATGAGCGTTGTTTTTTTTTATTGAACTCTCGTGTGAGAGAAATAGCATATACCGGTAGCAATTGAATTTGATATTTTGAAAACGTTTCTGCCTCGTTTACGCGAAGCTTGAGAAGTAATTTGCTGCAGCTCGAGACCTAGTTGAGGCTTTCTGTCATCATGAGAGGATTTTTGTTATATTAGTTGACCAATGCAGAGCATACTATCCTCTTTTTTTCTTTCTTTCTATTTTTCCTCCTTTATCCTCATGTTCATGGCCACAAGACTTACAGGCATGAATATCCCAAGCAACATACATATATATCTGTAAATCACCAACGTTCGGCACTACAACATCCAATTCTAACGCAGCAAATACAAATCACCGGTCTAACTCAAACCATCTATACCCTATCTATACAACCCAACAGCTACCCAAACCACCAAAACAGGCATCAGCATCATTAATAACGCAATAACCCAATTCCAATCTATATCCCCCATCAAAGCCTCCATCTCAACCGACACCGGGTATCCCGAAGGGTACAGTCGTCGTCGAGCCCGTATTCTCTCGAGACGATGCTCTCTAGCGTTTGGAATTGTGATGGCCACCTTGTGAGTGCCTACACCTTCATGCCGCACGTATAGCGTTTGTAGATCTCTGTTCAGCGTGTACTCTCCTCCTCCTCCACTTAGAGCGACCTGAACATCGTGCGCTGCGTAGTGATAGCTTGGTATGAAAATCTCCGTGACTTGTCCCTTTTCACCGAGACATTTTCCGTTGCTTTCCCATTCATACTCATACCGAAGCGTTTGATGGTCAAAGTCAGATCGAATCGGCACTCCCGCAGTCTTGACAGCATAGGGTCGAATAATAACGTCGAGAACACGACCACCAGCGTAGAGTTCGTCATTTTCGTGTTCTTGATTTCGGTAGTCGGGGCGGATAGGTCCATGGTCGATAATGTCGTCGCCGTTACTGACTGAAAAATCCTCCTTGTTCCAACCATCACCGTACTCCACACGATTATGCGGGTTATAATTCCACAGAGTATAGTTGACAAAATTATCCTCCATGGCAGAGATGAGAGCATCCATGCACTCCCGCTGCTTGTCGTAGCATCCCGTGAGGAAAGCCTCTCTGTTGTTGATGTCGAATGAGACACCAACCTCTCCAATAACAACCGGGAGAGAACCCAACGACTGTCGACCATACTTGACAATATTGCCGATCTGGGTTCTGTAATTCTGCCGCAGCCCCTTTGCGCCAAAGTAGAGAGCTTTGAGGATAAACATTCCTCGCGAAAGACCTTGGACATTGACGCTCATCCAGGAATGGTGCTTGTTGAAGAGAACGTTGAGATCATAGAAGTGAGGAGCAAAGATGAGGTTCCGCGGACGCTCAGTCGTCATGACAGTCTCCTCAGCGTACTTTTGTCGAAGCAGCTTCTTGTCATCGATGTTCTTCTCTGGCCAAGGAGGCATGAATTCGTTTGGAATCGGTTCGATAAAGGAGAACTGACGAGCAAGTTTACGGCCCATACGCTCAGAGAACTTCTTGAGAAAAGGCGCGTAACAGTCTCTGTACCACTCAATCTTTTCACCCTCCCTTCCAGGTCGATGATCAACCTCAAAGTAATCCTTATCAAGAACCCTAGCAACCTGTTTCTTGTCATCCCATTCCCAGACATCGTGCGCTCTCCAAACACACTGTCCCATGCCATAATCCGCGTCAGTCAGCCACGCCGAGCGACCTCTGGGGTCGAGAAGAGATTTGTGAGAGACGCGTGTAGGCCAAGGCCACGAACGAACGTAGTAGTCTACTCTTTGAGCGTATCCGCTTCCGAGGGCGAGACTCTGCGCAAGTGAAGGGCAGTGACCGATGTGAAGATCCGTGTCGTAGTTCCAGCCGTGGAAATGGTGAAGGTTGATAAGTCCACGATGAGGCTCATTCATAGGCTCAAAGCCAATACAAGCTTCCAGATCCGACAACTCATCTGCAAGACGTCCGAAAGCTTCAACAAAAGCGTCCTGAAGAAGATCCTGAACTGATACTTCCTCGGTGCCTTTGCTGCCGTCTAACACCGGACGACGACATCTCAGCTTAGGAGCAAGAGCATCACCAGCCCAGAACAGCGTGGCCATGGTAGAAGCCGCAAGCTTCTGATAGCCCGACGGCCACAGAAAAGGACCACCTGGCTCTTTCGAGTTAGTAGGCCCATTTGCTCGTCTCAACTCATCCTGTCCATGAACGTATGCAGCGCCAGTGTCAGTAAACGCCTCTACATCAAGACCAGCTGTCTCAAAAGTCCAACCTGGCGCACCACTCCCTCCGCTGAAACGACTCCAGACATCCTGATGCGCACAGATGAAGCACTTGATTCCATACTGCGCCATCAGCTTGATCAATTCTCTCAAGTACGCCATGTACTCCAGATCAAGCTCGGTGTTAGGATCAGGTCCAGCATGGCCAATGGATTCCCACGTAACAAGAAGTCTCACAAACGGCAGACCCCAGGCCCGGAGGCGCCTAAAGTGCAAAGGCGCTTCATTTAGCGGGAAAGGTCTGCCTGTGAAAGTAACAGTCCGATGCTCGTAGAAGCCATCAGTGAGGTGGGAGAGGCCATTCGGTTCAGTGGGGAGTTTGCTCGCGCCCGAGACATTGAGGCCGCGAAGTGAAAGAGTGCGACCGTAGGAATCGACGAAATGATTGTCCTGTGCGCGAATCGGACCTCCTAACGCTGTCTCGGACAGGTCGTGGGCTGCGTGTGTGTTGACCATTGTTGGGGGACGTCGGGTGATGGTGGATGAACACAGTTGTCGTAATGGACCTAGAGATGGGGCCAGGGGGTTGGCTATTCACGTGAGGCATGCTTGCATGGCATTGACAAGCGAGGAAAATAGAATATGAGAAAATGTTCACCGCCGATAGCAAAGGGTTGATTGATGTTGGATTGATTAACGGAAAAAGTTTTTGATCAAATGAGTTTATTAGGATAATTCTGAAATGTCATAACTTCCAAGTAAATGATCAACCCCCCATCTCCCTCTCACCACGTCCATCACAACACGCAGCTTGGCATCACGTACCTGGGCTTCTATTAAAAACCACAGTACCCACTCGTTTCGCTGCGTTCTCTCCCCAGTCCATCATCTGTATCGCAGGCGACCTAGCCAACGTCCTAGTCTGCTCCTGATATACATCGCCCTCCACGCCAAACGCATACCGTCTCTCTCCAAGCCCTGACAGCAGACCATACCCGATCCTCGCTTTGCTAACGTCGTTCTCTGCCTCCCATTTCAGCTTGTCGAGGCTGTTGCCGCGGGTGGCGGCGATGATGGCGGAGAAGCTGAGGTTTTGCATCATGGTATCTTCCTTGATGGCGGCGATGCCAAATACTACGGCTACAATGGCTAGGCTGATGGAGACGGCGTATACGGTCAAGAGTTGTACCTTGTCGTAGGTGTAGCAATTGGTGGTTTGGACGCGCTCGCAGGGGTACTTGGAGTTATTGCCGCCTTGGGCATTGCCAGAGTATTTACTGGGATCACTGGCCCATGAGACAACAATGAACTGCGGGTCCGAGAGGAAAGAGAGAAGGATCTCCTCGTAGAACTTCTGCAGCTCGTGTTGAAAGTGCTCGACGGGTAGGTAGTTTAGTCTGTCGATGAGTCGCGTCTCTGTGGCTCTCGTTCCGGATACGTAGTGAGGCATCTCGATGGTTCCGCTGAGGATGTCGCGGAGTTGTTTCCCAATGGAATGATATGCGGCTGTGCGACGATAGTTTGCTACGTCCTGCGGAAAGACGTAGTTTTTCTCTGGCGTAGCAGTATTATTGTCCCACGTCCCGGTTTCGCTGTCAATCTCGTCGGGCGTATACGTTGTGTCGATAACCTTTCTCAGGAACTCTCGTTTAGTCACGTTGTGCGACTGGACGGAACCCGTGTAGTTAAAGACAACCGTGTAATTTGTCTCGTAGTGCTCGCATCCAAATATTTTAGGTGTATATGCTTCGTACCATCCATCCGTAGCCCGGGTCTGGGGCTGGATCTTGCTTCTGTTCTTGACATCGGCGTAACCAATCCACAAGATCGGTTCGGTCCGGAACGCGCCTAGGTTGGCTGGGTATGGCGGTGGCGCTATGGGTCGTCCTCCTTTATGAACGTCCATCTGCCGTATTGCATAGTCTGCTTCGTCGGTGATGGCATAGTAGGACTTGTTGCCGTGCGGTAAGAGGTCCTTGGTGTCAAAGGGGACTTTTAAGGAGCCGAGATCCTTGACTTGGTCGTTGATTCCTGAAGCAAGCTGCGTGCACTTGTAACCTGGACCGACGAACGAAACCTCGAACGAGCAGTTCCAGCCCTTGCCGCAGATTTCGTCGGACGCATTTCTCCGCATCACCGTCTGTTGCAGATAAGCCGTCTTGAAGGCGATCTGCTTGAACTGCTGGCTGGTGTTGTCCCAGTAGTCAAACTCATTCGGATTGGTCTCGTTAATGTTGTCGCCGGGTGCCGTCGTGTTCCAGTAGGATACCGAGAGTGAGATATACCCGTCAACTCTGGGCGCGCTACGGAAGTCTACGATTTCCTCGTGTGAAAAGTTGAGAGTGCGGATCTCGGGACACATGGTCTCCTGTCGTTTTGTCAAGGGCTCGACCGAGAGGGTGACGGTGGTGAAGATGACAATCAGCGGTGTCAGCCATGCGAAGATGGCCAGGCACATGGCCAACTTGGCGCTCTTCCATGCTCCGCGGTTAAACAGGGCTGTGAGATCTTCGGATGCAGCGAATAGAGAGTCAAGGGTACCGAGTGTCAGCATCTTCCGACGGATCATCATCAATACGCGCTGACGAAAGGCGAGAATGACGGCATTGATCAGAAATGCCTTTGACAAAAAGGCCAGCACCGTCCCGTAACGGAGCATGCCTTGCTGGTCGACAGCTGGCTTCTCACGGAGACTGAGGTAGTAGAAGTGGTGGCCAAGAGCGAATGCAATACCGGCACCGAGGAGGAAATACATGCTCCAGGCAGGTCTCCATTGTGTCATCCACCAATTGACAAGTCGGGAATGTTGTTTCTCAGGCTCAGCTGATGAGTCTCGGTGTGGTCTGTCATTGCCAGAGAAGGGACTCAGTAAAGACGCATGGCTGTCGTCTCCCGGATTGCGCGGCCGTGAGACAGATGGGTCATGAATACCCAACGGTGTCGATGAGGCATAGCCTCCGCTCTCGGTAGACGGATCGTCCAGACGTGGAAAATAACCTGGACTGCTGAGCGATTGATACGGGCGCGGCGACACACCGGGAGAAAGGTCGCTGATCAAAGACTTCCGCGCGATAGGAGGACAACTCGGTTGCCAGTCGACGGAAGAACCAAGAGGATGGCGGTACTCGTGCTGTTCTTGGCGATTCATGAGGAACGTTGGACCCTGAATTGCCAGACCCTTCAGAGATCGGCCCGAAATGAAACTAGCGTAAGAAGTAGGGGAATGATGGGAGTGGTCAGCATTTGGTTGTAGAATTGGAGCTTCTGCCAGTGGATTAGGGGGGGGGGGGGATCTGCTGGTGATTGAACTGAAGGGAGGTTGAAGTCGACTATGTTTATGGGGGAAGAGTCAAGAACCTCAGCATCAACGTCATGAGAGCTTAGTTATGGTTGGGTTATGTAGACTAAAGAAACGTTTTCCCTTCTGTCTCGGCGGTTACGATCGCATGCTAACATTGCCCGTATCAGCACCAGGAGACGTAGGACTAAACTGAGAATTCCCCGTGATTGGATCTCCACAGCGGACACGAAGCACTTTTCTGCGGCTGAGAAAGCAACGACAAGGGTCTAGAACTTGCAGGGTGAGTGAATGGTGATGGTTGAACCACCCAGCCACTCTGGTGGCGTTTGGAAGTTGTGCAGTGTATGAGGGAGCATCTTTTGAGGATGGAATTATCAATAAAAACAAAAGTGTATAACGTATTTGGTAAGTATGTCGATCAAACAAGTATGCCGATCACGACACTGTATAGCGAAAAATAGCGATAGTAAATTATCTAAAGTAAGGCAT